>MU224169.1:3082761-3095999 GCA_018584345.1 Thuja plicata | reverse complement strand
TAGAATTCGCATAACCCTATTCCAATTTTTAATTTTGGAACCAAACAGGGAATTGAACATTTTGGGAATTCAGAAATGCCAATTCCTGTTCAATTCCAATTCCACCCCTCAACCAAACGGGCCCTAAGAGATTAGATTGGAATTATTTTTAGATTAGATTTAATTGGATTAAATTTAGGATGGAATTCATATAATATTCATTTAATTTTATAGATGCCTATGTGGACTTATTAGATGGATGTTTCTACAAGTTTTTATAATTTATTAAGTTAATCTTTTATTAATTTCTAAGTTGTTATTTCTTAAAGATTAAATAATTTGTATATATTTCATCTAGAGATTAAAGTTATTTAACCTATTAGTAAACATTATTATATTAGTTATTTAAAGTTAGGCTTTTACATTATTAGGGGTACTTTGTTAATTTAGTTTTTAAACATAATGTTTAATCATAATTTAATTAATAAACTTTACGTTTAAACCTAATAATCTTTTGACATAAATTATCGATAAGAGGGTAAAGACAACCCCTTATCATCACGATTAACTTTTTTTAGGGTATTATCAATGTCATTGACCTATATCATGCATGGTTGACTTTTGGTCAACCATGGTCAAACTTTGCATATTTGCCTCATTTTTCATGCACTGGTTTTCCCTTTAGCCTAATGCTCACCGTATTCGAGTTTTGCACTTATTGGAGCATGGGACTTTTTGGTCAAACCTAGTTGACTTTAGAAAACTATCTTGATTTGTGTGTCGATCGAAGTATACAACTTAGGGGTCCCTGTAGGATAGTTTTGAAAGCTATTATACATAGTTTGACCTTTCTGTTAACTTCTTTCCTCTGCACCATTTTGAATGCACATGTTGTCCTTGAGATAGTTTGGTTAACCTTTAGCGTGGGTTTTAATTTTTTTGTTAGTGTTTTTTTTCCCAACTTTTGGGCATGACACAGTGGAAAGGTGAAGACAGGTGGTTCCAAGGCCCAATGAAAAGGTGCCAAATGGAATGTCCCTAGGGTTTGAAAAGTTGAGTTAAAGAGTTGTTGGGTTTGTTGGATCCAACGATTGTTTCTTTGCCTTAAATTCAAAGATGATCTCAATTTTCTCATCAAGGCATTGCAACAGTTCAACGTGTGTCCATCCTGGGTTAAGTGGGACTTGCAATTTTATGGAACCAAGGGTCAGTTCAATACGAAGTTAAGGTTAAGCTTGGCCAGATGATCGACCTGAAGCCTCAAGAGAAATGATGAATGACAGATGATCTTTAAGGCATTGCGCCCATGCTCCACGTGTCTAGATCAGATCTTGGCTCACGGGTAACTTAAAATGGATCAACGGTTGTGTTTTAAAATTGATTCCACATTTGAAACTGAGTCGTTGATGTTGTTTTCCACGCCACCTGTAGCCTTTATAACATATTTTTGAATATTCAAAAGTTTTTCTCAGGGTTTTCAGGTGGTGAATTGTGTCGTTTTGTTGCAGAACATTTGTTTGGCAAATTTGATCTTCTGGGTCGTGTTTGTACAACTGTTGGATACTGTATGAAGGAAAGATTGGCAGTTCTAAATACATTTATGTAGAGATTATCTCTTTAGGGTTTCTGATTAACTTGTTAATCAATTTAAAACTTTTGTTTTGGCTTTTTCTGTGCTTCACCATTATTAGGGGGTCTTTTTCCAAAGTGGTTTAAGGTGAAAATAAGATATGTTTTTGGATCCTGAGCTTTTCCAGAGAGGGTAGTTGGTGTTCTACAATTCCAAATGGTTAAGTCTTTTGGGGTAATAAATGCATATCAGATATTACATTCATTGCTCCTTTTGGCAGGGTTTTGTTCTTCAGTTTCCCAAGATGGTTGGCGTCTTGATCAGATTTCTTCAACAGGATTAACCAAAAGGAATGTTTCAATTAAAAGATGATAGAGCTACTTGGTTGTAGAAGTGAATTAAATAATTCTCTGTCATGTAATATTTTAATGTTTTAGCCCTAACCCTAATGGATCTGAAGCTTGTTGCAGTCCTTGTTTCTATAAATGGATTTCCAGGATCACTTAGGGAGGATGGGAATTTTATGCCACAAAAGGCTTGTAAAGCTCTGCATATTTTGATTAAGATTATTAGTGGTCTCCTTGGCTCTAATTTCATATGTAATTGATATCTTGACATCAATATATGTCTATACTTCATGTTATTTGTGTGATCTGATTGAATAGTTGTCTTTGTTTGAACTTGTATACTCATTTAGATTGGTTGTTAAGGACATTTCAATCCATCACTTTGTAAGGCAGTGTGTTTAACTAGTTTAAGGTTTCTTTCAAGGAGAGAATTAAATTCTTAGGGTAGTTCCAGTGAGTAGAGGGTTGTAACAGATTTGATGATTATTTCTGCTTGTAAGAAGTGTGAATGAATCATGTAAGGCATAGTCTAATTTAGTGATCATTTACCAAATTGACATTTGATGTATCTTTGATTTTGAAGGTCTTTTCATATTAAGTGACTCCATGCCCATTGGATAAAGTACTAGTCTAATATGTTAGTTTGTGTGGTTCCCATCAAATCCTTATACAAATTGTTATCATTTACATTTTATGTTACATGTATTATGCCTTCTTGTTTGAAGAACTAATAAATATTTAGGGCAGAAGTTAGGTACACCCGCCTAAGCCTGTGGAGCTCAAAGTGAAGGATTATTTAATCCTCGTTAATTGGACTTGTTTCTTGACATAATCAGAATTTGGGTTTCATAGAGTCAATCATCGTTGATATATAAGATTATGCAGGAAAAAGCTCCAACAAAGGCATACCTACATTTGAAGACTATGAGAAGCACAAAACCATTCTCATGTATTCACACCTTGTTATAGAAAAAAATGTTAAGTTGTTGAAGCATCAAGGAAAACCAAAGACAAAAGAACTTTGGAAAATTAGTAATGTTTACCATGAAGCAATATTGGATACCCTAAAGTAGAGAGATGAGCCTTCAGGAATAGTTGACTAAGTCATACAAAATGACAGTAAGGTTTATTACATTTATTAAGTTTTGATTCATTACGTTCATTACGTTTACTTCATTATTTTTGGTCAATAAACTAGGTTCACTCATGGATTGTAAGTGCACTTAGATACAAATATGATAGATATAGAAGAATCGGGCACACTTAATTAGCTCATACAAAATTATGGTAAAGTTCATTGTGTATAGGCTCATCATGTTCATAATGCTTTTTTGTTTATAAACATGTTGTTTTCTCAATAAACTTAGTGTTCTTGTGCCTTGGGAATGCAGGAATTACATATATGATGTACATATGAGATTCTTCTACCTTTCTTTGGAGTATATCTTACTTTAATTTCTTGTCTCGCCATTTGGTTTATATTACTTTTCTAATACTAACTTTTTGCACACTATTTCAATGTAGGTGTCATCGATAGTACCAATGGTTGGAGCTATACATTAAGGAGAAGAAATACCATACCCAAATATAATAGTTTTGTATCTAGTATTTTGATTTCATTTATATATTTATGATATATGATGTATTTGTACATGAGGACACGAGAAAACATAAAGACATGAGTATCTACTATTTTTTGTCAGTATTGATGACTTTGTAGATGGTGTATTGCATTTCTATTTTGCAAGTCAAATGAGAAAATAACAAGCTCTAATAGGATTTCCTACTAATGTGTTGATGAAGATCTTATAATATCTTCATTTTGTATCCTAATTTTTTATTTTGGCTCTTTTAATTTGTTGATTAAATCACTCTTGACCTTTTGGAATAGCATAGAACATTAAATCAATGTATTAAAATTGCACCCCTTACACATTCATATAATGGTGTCATTTCTCATTGGCGCAAGGCACCTCTAGATCCTACTAGGCCTCATATAGGCAAAATAGGATTTTTTATTATTTTTTCTTAATTTGTCCTAATAAGGTCTTCTTAGGTCATTTTAGAAATTTTAATATTTTTATTCCAATTTGTAAGCCTATTAGCAAAAAGATGCAAAAGTTGCTCCAAAATTATTAAAAAAAAAGTTATCATGCATTTTTTGTCAAAATTTGGAAAAAGAGAAAAAGAATTCAAGAAAGGAAGGTGAAAAGTCATATGAATGTGTGGATGAGTTACATATGATGATTTTTTATTTAAATAAACCTTTTGGGATCCATTTGTATGGATTTTTTTTATCAATATTTGAAGTGTGATTTCAATAGAAGTTCTCTATTTCTTTTTGCATTTATGTGTGTTATTAGTTTGATATTTGCTCAATTTGGATTTCTTTTCTTCATTCCCCTAAAAATAAACTGATTGGGATTGAAATAAATTCAAATATATTTTCACATGTGTTGGTATTGTGTTGGGAGATTGCTGGATATTGTGGTGCAGTAATAAGGAGTCACTTATTTGGTTGTCATTGATGGAAACTAAGTTAGTACAATGCAACTAAGTGAGTATAGTCATGATATACTACATGTGAATTGAAGATACAATAGATACACAGGTATTGCTGAAAATTGGTCAAGACCAAAAGATTGGTAGATAGTGAAAACATTACTTTGGGGGCGATCATGGTAGAAGTGAAATTATGCAAAGCGGTCACAGATACAACTTCAACCAGCTTATATTGCAATGTGGTTCCAACCACAACTCATTTGGTATCGGTTTGTTTTAATGTATGTATGATCATTTCTAAGGATATGATGACATGGAATAAAGGTTATACATTCAATGTTTTGATATTTATGAGATCGATGCAAATATTTAAGACAAATTTGAGGTGTTGCATGGGAGAAGTCAAAATGTGTTTGACTACTTTGGAGATGTAACTAGCAAATCTTATCTTGACCTAACACAATCATTATAAATCATTTTATTCATCAAGATTATCATTTTGAAACATGGTTCTTTTATGGGAAAGTAATTTTAAGATCATTGTTAAGTCGGTGGAAGATGTTTATATATGTACTTCTCATAGTGAAAAATATGGTTGAGAGAGAGTTGTAAGAGTTGTTGTGGATGATTAGGGTTTTGTGATTTCAATTTGAGGTTGCGATCAAAAATTTGATAGATAGAGAGAAGAGATTAGTTACATAGTATATAGAACTTATCAGATCTGATAAGAAATCAGTACTACATCCAGATCACTAATCTTGTTGTTTCCTAATAGTTGCAGCAAGAAAAATATCTTAACCGAGTGAACTCTAACAATTTCTTTTTGTAAATCCTTTAACATGGTAACTTCTTTATTGAGATTTGAAATCTTCTAGTGAGGTAGATCATAGCTGATCTTATTGTACGCCTAACAATCTACTAGTCACTCCTAATAGGGTGAACCCTCAGAAAGGGTATTTGTAGCTCCTAATAGGGAAAACTCATTTACTGTAGTATTGGGCTTGTGGGTGTGAACCCCACCGTGGTTTTTCCCTCTTACAAGAGTTTCCACATGAAAATATCTGTGTCATGTGTGATGAATTTTTGGATGCTTGATATTACTTTCTTTTATGTATCTGCGTCAATTATATGCTTTATAGTTTGGAAATTATTTCAACAGTTATTTATATCAGTGGCTAAATTTGTTTATATATGTTTGTACTAATTCAACCCCCCCCCCTCTCAGTACCTATTAATTACAACAATTGGTATTAGAGCATAGGTCCTCTTGGTAATAAGCCTAACAACTTCGATAAAATATCCACTATCATAGAGGGTTATAGGTATGAGATGCAACTTGATAATGCAAACAAGTTGATCATTGAGCTGCAGGAAAAGTTGAAGAAGTCACTTTCCAAAAGGAGATAACTCACTGAGCAATTTACTGAGAGACAAGAATACATAGATCAACTGTTTGGAGGAAGTACATCTGAAGAGTTTGAGGAGGAAATTTTAGATCTATTAATTAAGAACAAGGGTCTCAAATAAAATGTGGCTAATATGAAAAAGAGATCTTGAAAGTAAGTCTATTAGGATGTGTTAAGTCCTTGAGGAAAAAGGCAAACCTATAGATTCAAAGAAGACTGCAAAAGCTACCAAGAAAATTGTTGATGATGCCCTAATGTAAAAATATGAAGAGCTTATCAAACTAAGACATGAATTTACTTTATATCAGAATCAAATGCAGGATACTGATGCAGAGAATCGCCAGGTAATAGCTAACAATGAAAGGCTTTGAGAGATGAATGATTCATTGAAGAAAGAACATAAAAATGAGAAAGAAGCAAATGAAAAGATGAAGAAATACAATGAAATCTCACAAAAGCTTGATGAAAAACTGAAGATCCAAAGAAGACATAGAGACACAACTGGTCTAGGTTATTCAAGAGAAGGAACATTTGAAATCGGAGAGTCCTCTAAATCTTAACCTAAGGAGACACAAAAAGATCAGAAGGTAGATCCAATCAAATCATGTAAGAAACATAACAAACCTACTAGTTATAACTATGGAAAGCTTGCTCATAATACAAATGTGTGTAGGATCAAACCGATGAACAAACCTCACTCTTTTAATGGTTATTGTTATAATTGTCACAAGTATGGTCATGTGTTGCATATGAGTGTAGATCTAGGTCTAGTAGTAGATCTAGTGGTGGTAACTTTGATGGATATTGTTTTTCATGCAATGAATATGGACACAAAGCTTAAGATTTTAGGTCAAGAGTGTATGCACCTAGGTCACCTATCACATTGGTGAATATTGTTAGAAGGGAAAGATAATTCAAAACTTTCTATTTTATGTGGTAACTATGGACACCTAGCATTAAATTTCAGAATGAGAATTCTAAGAGGTAATACATGTCCTTGGAAGTCAATCAGTATGACATGTTTTTTCTATCATAAGATAGGTCATCTGGCTAGAGATTGTCAGTTTAGGAACCAATTTCCTAATCGGTCAGAGGATAGGAAAGGAAAGTAGGTCACTAGTATTGATGAAGTTAGAAGTGATATGAAGAAGACATGGGTAAATAAAGGTGAACTAAATTCTTCTGAGTTGACTGAGAACTTCACAAGTTCAGGAAGTGTGGAGGTTCCATCGGTGAACTAAGCATATTATTTTCTTAGGGGGAGCACTTAAAGACAAATCCAATAATTATCACATAGATTAAAGAGTGGTAAAGATCTATATGCACATTATGGTGTAAGTTTCTATGATTTGTTTTAAGACTTTGTGTAGACCGCACCAAGGTTTTATGATTGATATCTATTTGATAGCGGTTATTACTATTGGTTAAGTAACAACTAGTGGATACGTGCTAAATGGTCATATGACACTATTCCTAGCATTGAATTATGAAATGTCTATTTCTCTAACATTATATAGAGGGAAAGTAACTTCTTTTCACACCTTTACTTTCATTTTAGCATTTGAGAGCTATCTTGAGCGATTGTGTGTAATGGCTACTTTTGTGATTGAGATTGCAAGATAAATTGATATAGAGTTTTTGTGAAACTCTAACCAGTCTATTGCAAGTTATCAGTATAGTCTATTGTTATATTTGTTTGTTGTTGCAATTGGTCGTTATGGAAAAAAATGTTGATACACCAATTTTAGTGACCATATCTGAGAAGCCTCGATCTGTATTCAAATTGCATTTTAGCAAAGCGAGTGAGATTGATAGGACTGGTACCCTATCCACTATTCCTCATGGTGTGATTTTGATTGAGGATGTTTGGTCTTATATTAATTGAAGAATCAAAGAATTGAGAGCTAGAACAATAAGGAAATAATACAAGGATATATGCATCAATGGAGTATTGAAAGAGAAGCACAAACATCTATAGGAGAAGGCTTTAACTTATGCAGTGGACATACCCACTGAGTTCCATCCTGATTGGATTTGATATGTTATAAGAAGATGCATGATCAATTCATATGGCTGGATAGACCACACAAGATTTCAAAGATAATGATTCACAAGGTTACATGATTTTGAGCACTACAAGGTTTGGAATGTACATTGAGAATGGTGTTGGAAACACTGAGAGGGGGGGGGGTGAATCAGTGTTTAGCTTATTATTCAAATTTAGCAACTTAAACATAAATCAAATATACATCCAATGAAGCATAACACAAGATCACATAACACTTGATATGATTACGGGGAAACCTTGATTAGAGGAAAACCTTGGTGGGAATTAGTACCCACAAATATTGTACTAGTATAATGAACCTGTTAAAGTTCCGTTTTCCTGTTAGAAGCAGTCTTTACAATATGAGTATAATGACCTGGTTAAGGGTCTGACCCTGTTAGGAGTCTTTTACAATTAACCCTGTTAGGGGTGAGGACTCACTGTCCAAGAGCTCACTGCTCAAAGAGAAAGAAGGCTACAACCTCCTGAGGATAGATATGCACTATATCCAAAAGTGAACTACTGTATGTGACACAGATGTCTGATCAGTTCTAGTTACGTGCTTATGTTCTTAACTTCTTTAAGGTCTCTATCTCATTCTTATATCTTCATACTTCTCTGCTATACATCTTCGCTTACTTGTTTGATGACACTTCAAATGTACCTTTGCATTACATATATATCTTTATGCCTGAATAGACGCGACTCAAAACAAGACCATAGTCGGCCCAAAAACATAATATACAATGCTTCCAAACAAATTGGCTTAAGAATTTTTACAACAATGTTTAAAACACAATTAAAAACTTACTACAATATTCTCTTAGCCTTTACATAACAAAATATTATACGCTTAACCAAAATCATCAAGTCGGCTTCATACTCTGTATTCTGAACTGCTAGTGTACTTGTTCTCTCTATAACTTGTCTGTACTACCATTCTGTACCATGCATGTATAGGGTAAGCATAATAACATACCATAGAGATTAAGTCTGAATGCACATATCCTTAGGTGATCGTACGCACATGCGTTGATGATCGAATGCAAGTCACTGTTCTATTTTGTCTTCTATACTTAGTCAATTTTCCACTTCATAGTTTGTTGTCAAAACTTCATATGACTTTGTTGCCATATTGACAACACAAAATAAGCTATATACTCCCTGGGAGTCAACTTGCCAACAATATCCCCCTTTGTCATTAATGGCAACAAAGGAATGTGGCCAAGTTACTCAAAATTGACTAACACCCAAAAATTGTATATCATTATACTTTATAATATATACTACATATTCTTTGCATATACATACACTTCTCCTCACACATTCATTACTCCCCCTTTGAAATTAATGAAAAAGGTGACAAAATTGTAAGTCTCTAGATACTTACTCCATATATACATCTGGATATACAACTTGAAGATTCTTTATCTCTTGCTTCCAGAATGCCTTCATTGCATCAACTATCTGGAGATGGGCGCATAGAGCATAGGTGAGCTTCTCCATTTTCATCAGGTCCATGCAGGGACCTTGATCATATGTGACAATGGTGGCATCAATCTATTTGATGTTCTCATCTAGAACTGCTAAGGAGGGCACAAGTGCATTTCTTAGCTGTGTCTGCCTGATCCTTATCTTATTGATCTCTATTTTGGATTTTTCTATCTTGTCCAATTGACCTTGGTAGATATTTTTGCAGATGTTCATGTCTTGCGTGGATGTCTCAACTGATTTCCTAACATTATCAACCAATATATCTACCTCCTCTATCTTCTTGATATGTTCAACCGTCAATTTCACCATGTCCATGTAGTTGGCTATTACATTTCTGCCTTTAGCTGCCAACTCTTTCAACATAGACTGACCAATCTTCAAAGACTTCAGATCTAAGGAAAAATTCTTTACTATTTCATTCAACCTTTCCTTTTTATACTCATCATCTGCAATTCTTGTGGCTGAATCTACTAAGCTTGTAAAATGTGCTTTGAAGCTTGTTAGTATGTTGTCTACATCATCAACTGATTGAATTTTTTCTACTTTCTTATCTGCAGGCACTAGATCATTCAAAATTTTTACTAATTCTAGGAATAGAAGATTTCTCATAACCTATTTTTCTTTGGCCTTTTCCATGGCTAGGACACTAATCTCGATCAGGTCTTCTTCTCCCCAAGCATCCAAACTTGTTGAGTCTGGAGTTAAACTTGACAACAATGAGGTAGATGGTTGAATGGATGGTGTGAATATGGTATTCTGACTAGTATCCATGCATTCACTTTTAACTGGGATCTCCATAGCTTGTATCACATTGGTTTTATTATCTTGCTCTTTGTTCAAATTTGTTGAATCATTTGAGGGGACTTCATCTTGCTGTAAGGATGTGTCATCAGTGCATACCTTCTCTATCTCTTCCGAGTTCACAAATGATTTTTCAACCTTATCTATATCATTATCAGAAGTGGTCATAGATATCTTGATATCATCAATCACTATAGTATCCCGTGTATATTTTTCTATATCAGAGGCTATTGAAACTGAGGGCGCTGAAACCTGTGGACCTGTCTTTGGTGCATTCTGGATTACTGGTTCTCCAACTTGTTTAGGAGGAACTGGATTTGCCTTAGTTGTAGGCGCCACTGATGGGTACATGTGTCTATCCAAAAGTACCCACTCAAATGCCTTATGAGTCTCTTCACTGACCAGATCATACTCCTTGTTCATGATATAAAGAATTCTTGTTTTGGTTCTTAGGTGAGGCTTTACTAAATCTAACAAAATGAATTTCTCATCATGCGAGCAAACCGAGAGAAGACAATCCAATGTTTCTTCTCTTATCCTCATATCCTCTTCAATTTCTTGCCTCTTCAACATATCAAGTATATTCCATACCTTGTCTGGTATGACAGTCTTAAGTTCCAATACAGTCCTCTTGAACTTGATCATATGAGAAATGATCATAGAATGAATCTCTGATTTTTCTATCTCTTGATATTTGTCATATATATTTTTGAGAGAATCTAGTCTTCCTTCATTAACAATTATGTTCCTTAAGACATTAAGACTAGGTCTAAAACCTACCTCAGGAGGAGCTTGGGTGTTCTTTACCTTGCTCCTTATAGTTCTCGAGGATGGATGAATAGTAGGCGCTTGCTTCCTTCCTCTAGACTTCTTGCTAGGTACTGATGGTGGAGATGCATCCAAATCGATGGTGGTTGATGGCACAAATGTATCTTCATTTGATTTCTTCTTCTTCTTCTTGGGAATATCATCAGTCTTTTCTATTTTTACTTCTGTGGGATTCTTCTCAAGTTCTTTGGCTATCTTAGCTTCTCTAGCTTTGTCGAGATCTTCTTGTGTAACACCATGAACTTTTAAGATATTTGAGTTAATCCTAGATGTCTTCCTTTTGTTCTCAGCACTATATAGGATAGAATCAACTTGGTTTGTCTTTTCCTTGTAAGTGCCCCATCTAGGTTCATTGGGATCTTTGGGTGCAAAATGGAGAATTTGTGCATAACCTTCCAAAACATGTTCTTTGACTTCATAACCAAGAGGGTGAATCCATTTCGTCCTAGGCTCAACTACCTCCATACAAGTACAATCAGTCTCCACCATGAAGCATATGGTGTCTTTGTACTTCTCAACTATTTTCTCAGGTATCGTGAATCTCTTCTGCATTTTGATTCTGAATTTCTTGATGTCTATATCCATAAAATCCTTCACACTACTCTCTGATGTGGCTTTAAGTGAAATCTGTGACATAGTGGGTTTTCTTCTATCTAGGTAGAGATTTGCAACCTTTCTTACTATGTGGAAGTAGAGATAAATGACTAGTGAACCAAACCTGAATATCTTTCTCTTGTCATGCTTGATAGCTCGGATGTTGTCAATTAATTGAGCGTGCAATATCTCACATAGGTTGTACTGAGTATTGTCTTTCACCATTTTTATTTTTGCTAAGACAGTGGCTACAGATACACTATTTAGTCTGCTTTCGTGCTGGAATTTATAACTTAGTATCATGGTAACTAGCTTAATGTCATCTTCCTTGATGGGATCAACTATCATACCGCGCCTATCACTCCTTGATAAGCATGCTTGCTCAAATTGTTTCTTAACATCTTTACCAGTTGGAAGAACTGGTCCAGTCTTGGGTAGTCCATTCATCTCATGAATTAGATCAGCAGTAACGCAGACAGGAACTTCACCAATCCAGTAGAGGTCATCATGTATTTTGCTCAATAAGATATTAACCCATTCTGGCTCGTAGAATTTGTGCGCATTGGAATATTCAAAGATAAGGTTATCAGTGAGATGTGTGTATTCATTATTGAATGTATAATCTTCTTTCATCATAAAACCCATGAGAGATGCAATGCTATTGTCTCCAACAGTTTCCTTTTTGCAATAGACATATGCGCGGATGTCTTCTACATGAACAACTCCAAGCGGGGTTCTAGAGAATGCTCCTTCGACATCGTCTAGTATGGATTTGAATGGATGCTTCTTGAAAACAAATCACTTCCTCTCAGTAATGTCAAATATAACAGGGGTTGTCATACTTACTTACAACTAGGTTAAATAGGGTTTCACGATGATTCTGAAATGACGCGACTGCTAGGGTTCCGTTCTAATTGATAATCCATTCACAAACCAACCGATCCTTTAAACCATTGTGCTTTGATGCTCAATTCTTGTCTTCTTCCTGATTTCTTCTAACTCAAATGCAAAGTGGGGTCTTTGAGATATTTTACCAATTATATAAAGATCGATTGCATTTAATGCTCATTGTCGTAAAGTGGTTTACATAGAGAATTTCAAACTTTGTTCTGAACGAAGTAAGGGCAATGTGTGAATGCATATAGCCTTAATCTGTGATCACATGTATGAATGCAAAGGCACATACTCAGAGGTGAGAATACTAGCCATGTAGGGGTTCAGAGCTAAAATAGCTCCCCCTAAGACCATGAGGGTCAAATATCCAGAAGTAGAAGGTGCGTCCGCTGAGGATGCATCTACTACCTTGTTCTCTTTATTATCCTTCTTTACTTCAACCCATATTTTATCTGAGTTAGCTTTAGCTTCCACAAACTTAACTTCTCCTGATTCTTCAAACAAAGACTTCTTGGGATTCTCTTTTCCTTTTGTTCTTGATCTGTAAAACCTTGAGATGTGTCCAGCTTTTCAACATGAGTGACAGATGATAGGAGGTCTGGTATTTTTATTCACCATGCTACATTGTTTTGATGTGTTTCCATTGTAGTTACATATCTGACATGTAATGTTCTGCAAGTTTCTTTGAGGTTGATTTCTTTGATTGAATTGAGTTTGATTCCTTTGGTTCAGTTGTGGCTGATTTCTTTGATTTGTTCTGCAATGAATAGCCCTAT
>MU224169.1:3063889-3082711 GCA_018584345.1 Thuja plicata | reverse complement strand
GGTTGACTACCTTGTGCTTATCTTCTGCTTTAGTCTCTTCATGATTTTCAGTTTTCTTTTCTTCTGAAGATTCTGTTAGAGCTTTCTTTCTTTCTTGTGATGAGTTGATCTCAATTTGAGCTAAACTATATCCCATACCAGTGGTGTCACCTTTTATCTTTTGTGCATAGAGCTGTAATTGAATTAGATCAGAGCTTGTGTGTAGTTTATCAATCTTGTCTTTTTCTCCTGATAATTCAGTTTCAATTTTGTTCTTGATATTTTCCAATTCCAAGATTTGCATACTGGCTTGCATGAGTTCATCATCCAACTGTTTGTTTTCTTTGTTCTTCTTTTCAATAGTTGTTAAGCTATCATTTAACTGATCATTCAATTCTTCTATCTTATCTTTCAGGGACTTGTTCTCTTCATTCAATTTCAAATCATTGTTGGAGCAATCTTTTAGTTCTTTCCTTAGTTTCTTGATAAGCATTTGTGAGCCATAAAATTTTAGTTTGAGTTCTTCATTTTCTTTCTTAGATCTGTCTAGATCTTCAAGGGATCCTTCAAGATTCTTTCTCAGATGTTTGAATTTTTTTGAATCCATGATCTCCTCAAGTGGTTATAATTTTCTCTCTGAGGACCAGGCTCTGATACCAATTGTTGGAAACACTGAGAGGAGGGGGGGTGAATCAATGTTTAGCTTATTATTCAAATTCAGCAACTTAAACATAAATCAAATATACATCCAATGAAACATAACACAAGATCACATAACACTTGATATCATTACGGGGAAACCTTGATTAGAGAAAAACCCCGGTGGGAATTATTACCCACAAATATTGTACTAGTATAATGAACCTGTTAAAGTTCCTTTGCCATGTTAGAAGCAGTCTTTACAATATGAGTACAATGACTTAGTTAAGGGTCTAACCCTATTAGGAGTCTTTTACAATTAACCCTATTAGGGGTGAGGACTCACTATCCAAGAGCTCACTACTCAAAGAGAAAGAAGGCTACAACCTCCTGAGGATAGATAGCACTATATCCAAAATTGAACTGTTGTATGTGACATAGATGTTTGATCAGTTCCAGTTACACACTTATGTTCTTAACTTCTTTAAGGGATCTATCTCATTATGATATATTCATACTACTCTTCTATACATCTTCTCTTATTTGTTTGACAACACTTCAAATGTACCTTTGCATTACATATATATCTTTATGCTTGAATAGACACGACTCAAAACAAGACCATAGTCAGCCCAAAAACATAATGCACAATGCTTCCAAAAAAATTGGCTTAAGCATGTTTACAACAATGTTTAATACACAATTAAAAACTTACTACAATAGGTGCTTAGCCTTTACATAACAAAATATTATATGCTTAACCAAAATCATGAAGTCGGCTTCATACTCTGTATTCTGAACTGCTAGTGTAATTGTTCTTTCTATAACTTGTCTGTACTGCCATTCCATACCATGTGTGTATAGGGTAAGTATAATAACATACCATAGAGCTTAATTCTGAATGTGTATATCCTTAGGTGATCGTACGCACATGCACTGATGCCCTGATCGACTGCAAGTCAATGTTCTGTTTTGTCTTCTATACTTAGTCAATTTTCCACTTCATAGTTTGCTGTCAAAACTTCATATGACTTTGTTGCCATATTGAAAACAAAAAATAATCCATATACTCCCTGGGAGTCAACTTGCCAACAAATGGTAGCTACTCATTTGGTCACTAAACTTACCAATTCCAACAAGATGGAAAAGGTATAAATATTGATCATATTGTAGATAAGGAAGTTCATTTTTCATCCATGGTGATAAGTTATAGAGTTTACCAATCGATTCGGGTTAACAGTGTGCCTGGTGGTACTATTCATGATGCCTATCACATTGTTAAGGATAATTCATCATATGATCTATGCAAGATGATCAGAAGCCAGTTCTTGAAAAACATGGAAAGGATAAAGAGAGATCAATGACAATCATTCAAGTATAGAGCCCTAATTGTATGTATGTTCTTCTGTGTTCAAAAATTATTCCCTGGTAGTGGAAATGGTGTATGGTCAAAGGACAAACTGATAATCATTCAGATAAGTGAATTCATAAATGAATTAGGTAATAACTTCAATAATGTCATCTGGGGTTATTTTAAATATTTCCAGTCTAGAATGCATAAACGAGAAAGGATTCCAATTAACATTGTAGAGAAGTACAAAAATGATATTTATTTTCTAGTAGACACCGATTCATGTATTTTAGAGCTGTGGAACCTAGAACACATTGGATTCCTCCTATGGGTTATAAATTTGAGGGTGATTTAGTAACATTTCATGTTGATGGGTTGTTGTCAAAACCCTTAGATAAACAAGCATAAATATTTGGAACTCATGATGAAGTAGTTTCTAAAATTTAGAAGGAATTGAAGAAATCAGTCATTAAAAGGAAAAATAGGAGAATGGTATCTAACATAGAGAAGAAGTTTGGAAGTAGTGATGTAGGAACATCTTGCACTGTTACAACTAATACTGAAGCTAAGATCAAACAAATAAAACCAACTAGTGAAGTTAATTCTCAAGTGGAATCATCAAGGAAGAAAAGTCAAGACATTTCTACTCCTAAGAAAACTTACAAGATAAAGAGAAAATCCATAGAGTTAAAGGATATTCAAAAGGAAACTAATGAAGAAAGGACAAAATCAGATAAGGATGCCTCTAAATTGAAGAAGAGTGGTGAAACAAAGAAGGCCCCTTCATTTGATGATATTGAAAAAGTTATTGTGGGCAATGGTAGACTTGCTACTATTGGTAGAAGATACACTTTGGGGAGTGTTAAAGACAAGAAGAAGATAGAAGATGCAATTTTATATCATTTTCACTAATTTTGTAGAACACCTTTAGAGATTCATTCTTGCATCCCTGATGAGATATATCCGTTGATTGATGCTAGATGGATCATTGCATTACAGTTGGATAGAGATTATGGAAATAGCACTTATCCAAGTTTAACCCGAATTGTGTGTTGAAGATGCAAGGATAATGATTACTTCTCACAAGCATAAATTCAAAATCAAGAGCAGAGTAGTTAGACTTTTAATTGATGACACACAGGGTGTACACAATAAAAATATTGAGACATGGAAGAAGCTACTAAAGATAAAGAGGTAGAACCACAAGGAAAAAAATCCAAGCATAAGTCAATGAACCAATCTAGGGAGATGATACATTTTCTATAGATAAGTTAACTGGGAATATTGTTCTTGGTATTCCTAACTTGGTGAAGGAAATTGGAGCACAAAATATCAGTCTATCACAAATAAGTGGTGATGAGATTGAAATTATAGACATAACAGGAAAAGAGGATTCATCCTCACCATTGCATATAGAGAAAATAAGGGAAATCATTTCTGAGAAGGAAGAGGAGAAAGTAGTAGAAATTAAGGAGACTCCTAAAAAGATTGAAGAAGAACCTAAGACTAAAAGGAAACTAATTCTTGGAGAGACTACTATAAGGAAGAGATAGAAACTAGTGACTAATGAAGAAGAGGAAGAAGAAGAAGTTAATGAAGAAGAATCACCAACCACATCGGTTGATATATCCAAATTAAAACCTAAGGAATTGATGAAAGTTTCAGAACAATTGAGAACAAAGGTTGTAAGATACAAGGTGAGAACAAAGAAGAAGAAGACAAGAGTATTAAGGAAAGCTAGAGACATCCTAGCTGAGTTAGTGCATGAGGTTGAATACTCCTATTGATCATATGGATACTCTTATAAAGGAAATTCTAGATCAAATTCATTATTTACAGTCAACTGTAGTGAAGCTTGCAAAGGAGAGATTAGAGAAGAAGAAGATAGATAAATTGATGGATAAGATTACCACATATCGGATTAAATTGTCAAAATTGAAAAAGGAAGTTAAGATAAAATTAATTGAGTCAGGTCAATTATTTATCAAGGTATCAAGGTATATTGATTTTGTTCAAGATTTGGAACAACGCGGAGCTAAAGCACAGAAGGAGTTGGAGAGCTTAAGAGTTCAGCTTGATCCATTGTCAAGTTTAGTAACAACTTACAGTAATCAAGTCAAGAAAATTTCTCACAAGGTTAAGCAGATTGAGAATGAGCAAGAGAAGAGAATAGTCACTCTACTTGAACTTCAATCAACCTTCTCCCCTATATTAGAGGTGATGCAACTAAATTTCAAGAAGGAAGAAGACATACTTTCCTTACCTGACATGAGCTCACTATATAGCATGGAAGAGCTTGCTTCTAGTTTGAATAAGAAAATTATTGTTATGGGTTACTTGCAAAAGGTATGGGAAACATCCTTGGATTTAGCAAAGATAAATTTCAAGGTGATCTTTGACATGATGTATGCAATATTTGTTTAACTATACATATATTTTAGTATTTTTACCTTTTTCATTATTGTCAAAGGGAGAGTATGTATATGTATGGTATATGTATGAGGGAGTATACGCATGTATGAAGAGTATATGTATAGGGAGTCATAAGTTGATATTATGATTGCACGTTTAAAAGAAGTTAGCATGTGTTTTCCATCAATGCCAAAGGGGGAGATTGTTGGTATTGTGTTGGGAGATTGTTGGATATTGTGGTGAAGTCATAAGGAGACACTTGTTTGGTTGTCATTGATGACAAATAAGTGGAAAATAAGTTAGTATAGTGAAACTAAGTGAGTACAGTCATGATATACAATGGGTAAAGTGAAGATACAATTGATACATAGGTATTGCTGAAAATTTGGACAAGACCAAAAGATTGGTAGACAATAAAAAGATCACTTTGGTGGCGATCATGGTAGAAGTGGAATTATGTGAAGCGATCATAGATACAGCTTCAACTAGGTTAGATTACAATCTGGTTCCAACCACAACTCATTTGGTTGAGTGGTGAGATAGTTTTTATTGTCACAATCATTAAGACAGGTAGAACACTTATGTTCTTGAGTACCAATTGATAGATCATCAATTGATGAGATGTAACGTATGTGTGATTATTTCTAATGATATGATGATATGGAATAAAGGTTATACATTCAATTTTTTTATATTTATGAGATCGATGCAAACATTTAAGACATATTTTAGGTGTTGCATTGGAGAAGTAAAAATATGTTTGACTACTTTGGAGATGTAACTAGAAGATCTTATCTTGACCTAATGTGATCATTATAAATCATTTTATTCATCGATATTATCATTTTGAAACATGGTTGTTTATGGGAAAGTAATTTTAAGATCATTGTTTACAAAATGGTGTTGCCTCAAAGTTGCCTATGGTAGTTTTTGCAATTAGCACACCTGAGGGACACTGCCAGTAGGATATGACACTGAGAATTATGGTGAGTGAGGAGCCAAAAATGGATAAATATTTGGGTTGCCTTGCAAATTTACATTGAATGCCTCTGATAGTTTTTGCATCAAAAGAAAAATCGGTGTCCTAAAAAACCACTTGGAGTCTTGAAAATATGAGATAGTCTATTATATAGGGGCCTCTCATGGACCTACAACTTTAGACAGTTCATACATAGGTTCCCCAGATTGAGATAAATACCCTAGCAAAGTTTGTCACTTTTGTGCACTTAGGGAACCTAAGGGACACTGACGGTAGGGTGTGGCGCTAAGCATTTTGTAAAGTTGGAAGCCAAAAATGGACCATTCCTTGGGTATACCTTCCCAACCAAACATATTGGTGGTGGAAGTTCATGCTCACAAAGGACCGAGAGAGATTTGGGCTACCTTGCAACTTTCCATTGAATACCTCTGACAGTTTTTGCATCAACAAAAATTCTTTGCCCTAAAAAACAACTTAGACTCTTGAAAATATGAGATAGGCTATTGTAGAAGGGCCTCTTGTGGACCTACAGTTTTAAATGGTTCATATGGAGGTGCCTAGATTGAGATAAATACCTTGACAAAGTTTGTCACTTTTGTGCACTTAGGGAACCGAAGGGACACTATCGGTATGGTATGACGCTAAGCGTTCTGACGAGTGGGGAGCCAAAAATGGACCATGTCTTGGGTAAACCATCCCTACTGGATGTTTTTTTGGTGGAAGTTCATGCCCACAAATAATGAATGGAGATTTGGGATACCTTGCAACTTTTCATTGAATACCTCTGACAGTTTTTGTATCAACAAAAAAAATTGTTTCCCTAGGGCTACCTTGCACCTTTCCATTGAATACCTCTAGCGATTCTCTCATCAACATAAAAATTGCTTCCCTAAAGAAATTACTTGTAGTCTTCAAAATATGAGATATAATATTGTAGAGGGGCCTCTCATTGTCCTACAAATTCAAACATTTCATACACAAGTACCCCGGATTAAGAGAAATACCACGACAAAGTTCGTCACTTTTGTGCACTTGGTGCACCTAAGGGACACTGTATGTAGGGTATGGAATCAAGTGTTCCAGTGAGTGGAGAGATAAAAATGGTCCATTCATTGGGTAAATTAGCCCTACGAGACATTTTGGTGTTGGTGGTTCATTCTCACGAAGAATGGAAAAATATTTGGGCTACCTTGCACCTTTCCATTGAATGCCTCTGATGATTTTGTATTAACAAAAAAATAATTTCACTTAAAAAACCACTTGAAGTATTGAAAATATGAGATAGGCTATTGTAGAAGGGCCTCTCATGATCCTAAATCTTTAGACGAATCATACACAGGTGCCCCAGATTAAGAGAAATACCCTAGCAAAGATCGTCACTTTTGTGCACTTAGCGCACCTAAGGGACACTGTCTATAGGATATGGTGACAACTGTTCCCACAAAGAACGCACAACTTTTTAAGGTCATTGTGCTATTTTTTCACTTTTATGCCAACTAGGTTTTGAGTGGGTCAATCGTGGTCTACGTCTCCAAAGGCGCCCAAATATGAATATAATGATGCAATTCATGGTTTTAGGATATATTTTGCATGTTTGAGAAGTCATAGGTTTATAGGGAGTCATTTAGTTGAAAAATGAAAAAAAATTGTCAAAATTGCTCAAAAGTTGCTATGACAACTTTTGCAATTTTGTGCAAAAAGTTGCATCTTTGTTCCCCAATGACCAATTGGTTTTAAAATTAGTTAAAAATATTTGGGATAGGTTTATCCAAGGTCTAAAATTCCTCTTTGGGTTGAGGATGAATCATCATGGTGAATGGTTTTGTTTGCAAGGAGGAAAATTTAATAAAATTTTAATTTTTGTAGCGTGATTATACTTTTTTTTGTTGATCAGAAGTTTGTATTGGATTGGTATTTATGCATCTCAACCCCAAACCTGCATAGATTTTAAGAATGATGAGTTTACTTCATTCTAGAAGTTTTTGGAGCCTCTATCATGGAGGATGAATGTAGTTTATATATATTCTTTCAAAACAGTCTTAAAACCCTCATTGTCAAGGGTCTGGTAAAAAATTGGATAATTTCCCATATGATCCACCGTGCAAAAATTCTATAACTCAGGGTTTGTTAGGCCATTGTGATGCATTCAAGGATGGAGAAACCTCATTGAGATCAGTACAAACCTTGCAACCAATATAACACAACGAAAGAAACAAGATAAGAAGGAAAAAAATGAGAGATTCAATCTTTTATTATCGTCAAAAATCATTTACAACAGATCTGCAACATGTTGTTTCACATGTCAGTCATGCATGCCAAGAAGACAAGCCTGATTACACTCAGAACCCTTACAAATGCTACACAAGCTAATCCAAATAATCTTATGAGATCACCTCGTCTCCCTTAGGAACAAGTCCATAAGCTTATAAAGTCATCGCAACATCTAGTCTACCTAGAAAAGATTACATTCCCTAATTGAGAAAATATATTACAACAAATAGGTTAGGACCAAACTCTTTAGGAACAACCTCCAATGAAAGGATTAAGAGATGTGACCAAAAAATAATGTCAACCTCAAACATAACAATGAGATGGCATGATCACATTCAAAACCGATTGGAAACACAACAACCAACCAAGAAAATGAAGAACGTGACAGAAAAAATACTAAAAAAGGATCGAATGCCAACCAAAACACCAGGATGGTCAAACAAGAAAAGACAAATATTTTTGTTTGATGCAAGATTGCTGAGAACCTTAGATTCTCCTATATCAGACACCGCAAGTAAAATAAAATGTTCCATAAGAGAAACTTATGAATATTTGACAAGTCATGGAACATAAATCCCATGCTTTGTTTTTATCCAAACATCCTATTTATCTACAACTCTTTGTCTATGTACCTCTGCACCATCCTCTATTAGATACATCAACTTACTCCTCTCTGTACTCACTTTTTTATATCTCTTATCAACACCATAATTTAGATCACTACCTCCTCCTTTTTGCATAATTGATCTACCTCTATTACAAACCTTCATCTATTTAGAAACCAAAGTCTTCTAATGTTTTACCTTACCCTTGTTACTACCTGATACCAACTTGCCTTCATCAGATCTACCTTCAAGATCCTTTTGCTGATCCACACTAACCTCTGTAGTCTTCTTCTCTTAACAATAACTATTCACCACACTCAAATTCCTTGCGCTTGTCCCCTCTGCTTCCCTCAAATAAACTAGAGAAAATTTTTGTTAATCCTTCTCTATTATGACCAAGTTTCTTCATAAATCGTGAATAGATCCTCTATCAAATTGCCTAGGTCTTCTCAATAGAAAATGACAAGTACTCATAGACACCACATCACATAACACTTCATCTTTGTAAGGTCCAATGTTAAATTTAATCAAACATTTCTCTTCACCTCCAACATGTGTTCATCTGGTAACCAACCTAACCCATAAGGACAGGGATGTTTAAGCCTCTTTAATCCAAGCTTCCGCACCATCTCTTCATATACCCATTTTTAAGTACGTCCACTGTCCATAAAAACCTTACAACATTTACCTCATAATTTTTAAAAAATCCTAAATAAATTCCTCCTTTTTAAAGGTTCAACATCCTTCTTACTCAACATAACTCTCCTAAGAATAAGAGACTCTTCTATCTCAGGTTCTGCTTCATTATCCACTACATCATCAGTATTTTGTTCATATTCCATAAGATTCTATTTTCCCATGTTCTTACTAGATCCTTCAGAACATCAAAAAGCCATATGTCCTATGCCGCCACATTTGAAACTTCAATGGTTTTCTTCTCTTTTCCATTGTTGCTAGCTAGTTTCTCTCTTCCTCTAGGGTTACTTTGTCTCCTCTTCAACTTATCTTCTGCATTCAATGCACACTGATAAGCATCCTTAATAGTAGAAATCCTCAACATAATCAACTCATCCTGAATGTTGAATATCATACCATTAACATACTTATCCACCTTCTCCTTAGATACTTCCTTGTGACCAGATCTAATAGTTATCTTATAGAACTCTTTTGTGTATTCTTCCACACTCATGTCCTTCTGCCTCAAGTTCTACAACTTCTTGAACAACTCTAATTCATAATCCTCTAGGATGAGTTTATCTTTTAACCTAGCAATCATTACCTTCTATCTAGTGATTTTTTTTTCACCACGATGCTCTCTATCTTTGTGTAATTCTTTTCACCATAAGGCAGCATCACCCTTCAGTTTAGTTTGTGCTAACCTAACCCTCTATGGATCTATTTGGTAGAATTATTTTGATTTATTTGATTTAATTAATCCAAGGCTTCTTTAATAATTCAATTAATTCATGATTTCATTGATTTGAATTGATTTAAATTGATTTTTCTCACTTTGTGCTTGATTGATTATGCTTGAACCAAATTAGGTGTCTACAAATGCCCCTTTTTGAACTGGTGTGCAAAGCGCATTGGTTCAAAGAAATGACTGACGATTGATTAACCTAAATTGAAATGATGATGCTCGATCTGATTGGTAATGGATGAAAAACCTGATGTAAACCACTGATTTGAATAATGCCCCACTGATAACGATTGAAAATATTAATGCCCCAGATGCAGTTTGACCGATGCAGATTTGATTGATAGGATGTTGCCCCTGATGATAAGAAAAAAAATTTATGATAGAAATTTTGATGATAATCATCAATACAGATATGATGCCCCCTCAAGAAATGAATTGAAATGATTTAGGGTGATGCTAACTGAGATCAAGCGAGTTTCGATGAGGTTCCCGATAAAATTGATTAAAAAATATATATGCCCCGGTGATGAAAATAAATCAACTCAATTAAGTCAAAGGGGTAAAAAAACACCCTTTTTAAAAGGTCAAAAGGTATAAGTTGGGGTGAAAAGTTTCATTTTCACATTTCCTTTTTACTTTTTACCTTCACTTTTCTCTGAGTGAAAAGTGAGTTGATAGCGATGGTTATCCCAATTTAGGAGCACAAATTCGAGCGCGGGTGTCAATTCCAGTGACCAGTCGAGTATGGACCTCCGATGAGTGCTATTAACCTCATTTATTTGATTAATTTTGAAATTCATTACTTGAAATTTGATTTTCGTGTGTTATTAGGGTAGAAATAAAATTTCTTGTAAAGTAGCGCATAGGGTAGGTTAAACAAGCGTGTACACTAGGAAGTAGCACATCTGTGGATTAAAATAGCACGTAGAGTTATGCGATGCAGCGCATAGAAATGCTTAGTTTTTATATTTTTAAAAGTTTAAACAGTGCATAGGAAACCCTATCTCTAAAAACCAAATGATGTAGCATGTAGGATAAATAAAGTAATGCGTAGTCAGCAAACTGACACATACTCAGTAAAGTATCACTTTTGAGTCATTAAGTAACACGTAGAAAGACTTAACTAACATGTAATAAATTTAGCACGTAGCACATGATGAAATGGCGCGTACACTCAAATAAAATGACGCTTAGCCTGATGGGAAAACTGAATCCTAGTTTTTAGTCATCTCTGATTTGAAAAAGATATCTGATTGATTACATGATTGCTTAGGCCTGAGATTATAATAATAAAAAATGTGTTTGATGTTAGTAGAACCATTTAAATGAATGTTTGATAGTGTCAATCTAGAAAGGTAAGCTATGTTGATGTTTTCTCCGTCCTCGTGATATAGAGTCAGGTAGAAAATGGATGTGCTCAAAAAGAGCAATAGATTGATAGAAATTTGATTGACTTAGAATGATCCAAATAAAATGATGGTACTAATATGATTCCATTTAATTTGAAAAATAGGTGCAATTCTGGAAGTTATATATCTGGGGATTACCACCTTGTCCATTAGACATGGTCGATCAGTTGACTGGACAGGAGAGACATGCAATTGGTCTCTGTGGGTTATCATTCCTTCTAGATATGCCACGGTTCCAGATGAACTGGGGTCTTTTCACAACTATGGTGGAGTGATGGAACTCAGACCATAATACCTTTCATTTTCCACTTGGAGAGATGATGATCACACTCGAGGATGTGTATCAATTTTTAGGATTTGAATCAAGGAGAGTAAGTCTATTATGATCAGGTCTACGACAGCTAGGATTGTAGACGAGTGTTCGCAGATCCTATGATCTATTATGATAGAATTCCTTGGGTGCATTTCATTTCATTTCTATGGATTTCATTAGTTCTTGGGTCACTGATAGGGGGATTCTTTCTACCTGATCGACGAGGTCACAGTTTCACTGTCAAATGGGGTTGCATCCTAGAGGATATGATCACGGACCCACAATAATTTGATTGGGGATCCTATGTTCTGGCACATTTATACCATGAGCTACATGATGTGATATACAAACATGGTGGGTTCTTTCTGCAGGGGCAGTGTTACTTCAACTATAGACATGGGAGCAGCTCCCTATTATGAGGCTAAGTTCTAGGAGAGCACGTGATCCACACTGGCCATATAGATTTCTCTATGAGGGAGTGATTGTCTAGCCTCATCTGGGAAAGTTAGATTTTCGGCAATGCATGCTTGACGATATAGATCAGGCAATCTAGCATCCTTATCTTGGTTGCAAGGCCTGGTGAGAGGATTTTACAGAGCTTCCCTATATGTTCGCTCCTCACTGGATGACTAGTCGATATCCATTGATCATTGAGAAATTTTTCTGCTATCGAGTACTCAGACACTTCTTCTCCCAAGGGAGAGATTAGATGAATACTAGCACTTGAACCAGTCTAACATCTAGCTCCATCAAAATACATCGTCTAGAGCTTGGACTACTGGAGATTAATGTCATTTTCTTCTTCATCATTTATGACTCTTGGCATTATGTGGCCTTCATAAAATACTACATAAGTACCCAATCTTGTAGTGTGGAAGTTTCCAAAGGTGTAGTTGTCAAATAAATTATTCAATAATACTTCTTCCTCTTCAGTTCTCATTCTAGTCACCTCCTCATCTTCTAGCATTTCAATACAGTACATTTCTTCCTTAGAGATAGAGGTGTGGGTGTGTGTGTGTGTTATTTTGTATACCTGTTAGCTACAACACAACACTTCAATAATTCATTGTATTAGTGAAAAACAAGGCTTAACAAGCATATCAATCACTAAAATTGACCTATTGCTTCCTATCTAGGAGTGTAAAAAATGCCATGATTTCCCTCAGATTATGCATTTATTAGTGACATATACAACCTAGAATGAAATATTTTAAATGAAACTAATCTATATGCTCAAGAATATGCATTCTAAGCTCTAAAAATGAAGATTATAACAATGCATAATAAGAAAGCTAAAATGCAATATAGATCTCTAATAATATGAACAACATAACAATGCTTTCAACAATCCAAAATTTGGGGCCCATTGAGCTTAAAACTCATTCTATTTATAGAAGAAATTAGGAGTGAGAGGAGAGATAAGGTATTAAATACATGTGTAAGATCCTTAATGAGGGATAGCATTTATGAGGCATGGTGAGGGTATAAGCATTAATGATGCATTTATGAGAGCATTAATGAAGCATGGTGAGGGTGTAAGTCCAAGCTTGAGAAAGTGGACTTTGAGGGAAGAGGAGCTTGAGAAAGTGGACTTTTTGGAATGAGTTGAATTCCTAGTCAAAAGATTAGGAATGTGACATCATTAGGGAGTGGGTTAAGATGAGATTAATATTATAATTAGGCTTAGCATGGGTGAAGAGGTTGGGATTAGTTTGAACCCAGGGGTAAGGTGGTTGAGATAGGTTAGGTTAGGGGTTAAAGGGAATATTAATGAAATGAATTATAAATAATATATTCATTCAATAATAGGGGAAATTAATTATTTAAGCTTTTGGTTGCTTTTGACAATTAATTAGGACTATGACCAATTAATTAAATTAATTAGGCTAGGGGGTTGGATTTTTGCAAGTGATGAGGTGTAATTAAGATTTTATTTAATTCCTTTTAATTAATTATCTTAGCCATGTTTTTTATTTGTTTTGATAGAATTGATTTTATTTGATTTGATTGGCTAAGGTAATTAATGTAATTTAGTGATTAAATCACTTAGGAGATTAAGTTTAATTTAAATAAATTATGTCAGTAAATTGAAGAATTGTCTTAACATAATTGGGGGTATGATCACACTTAGGGAAAATAGGGTCTTTGGTCATAGCAGACCAAATTAGGGTGGTTACATTTTCCCCTCTTTGAATAGATGTGCGAGCAGCACATTGATTCAAAGAAATTTTTTTATGTTGACTTCAAAAAGTTTGAGAATTTCGCTCATGATCGAACGAAATGTCTGATGAGATCAGTCTCGCACTTGATTGAACTAAATTGATAGAATGACTTTGAACTTGACCGAACAAAGGTAAATAAGAAAAGATCTTAAAGATACCAATTCTAAACTTGGTTTTCATCCAAAAATCGATAATACCGACTTCGAACTTGATTGAACGAAGGTCAGTACAAAGCTGCCAAGAGCATTTAATAAGAATCTAAGAAAAAGTAGACATAGGATATCTAGCTTGTGAGAATCAAATCCTTCAATCCAACAGTCCCGACTTAGTCAAGGAACCGTCATGCCTTTATTTATTTTTATGATGAAATCATTTTAATGTTGTTTTGAGCAAGAATTTGATTGATTTTAGTGTGATCATGCCCCCTCGGGAATGAAATCGAAGGAAAAAGAATAAAATCTCTCTATTGAAATGATGTATCACTTGCATGGATCGGTTAGATCAAGTAAGAATCAATTAGAAGAAGTGGTGAAATGAAGGTGTGTTAAGAGAAAACACAATTTTACCAAGTTAATCACGTTAAAATGTGAGTTTGATTTCGTTCTCGATAGATCAAAGATTTCAGGAATCATTGATTATGTAATTAACTTGGATTTCAGATGAATCAAGAATTTATTTTAAGATCAAGTCCCTTTTATGCTATTCTTTTTAAAATGAATCATGCAATCTCTAAATGCATCTACATGTAGACTCTTAGGACTGTCACCAATGTTGTATACATCGTAGCATTTTATCATCATTGGTTGTTTTTTGTAATGGATATCACCTTTAGTACAACTGACACTAATACCCACTGGTATCATGAAAGTATGAATACTATGTGTATTGGATGCAATGTTAGAAATAACTTAGGCATCAAGGCATAGAAGCCAGGATGACAAGTTAGTTATCTCCTTTTAATGTTTAGAATTAGATTATGTTCAAGTGTAATGTAAAATATGTGACCCATAATGACCTTGAAAATTCATATCCATGGGTACATCAAGTTTCATACACCTTAGTGAGAATATGATTTAAAAAATAGACAAGGAAATTGTTTCAACCTCACCGTAGTTTACACATAACAAGGATCAAGATATATGCGGCTATCCACTCATGTTGGCAGCTCTTACCATAAACATCCAAGTTAGGTGAAATTTATAGGATCATTTGGAACAATCACCACACATAGAAAACCAAGAAAATGTTATGCCCCCTGTCCTTGTGACTCTTTTTCTTTGAATAGACGTCATGGAGTAACTCGGAAGACATAACAATCACCAATTGAGAATCAATCAAAGAAAACTTATAATTGCTTAGATGCCCCAAGTATGAAACATCATGGGAACATAAAATAATTATAACCAAATTAAGATCAAACTATGTGTTTAAGTATTATTGAGAAATATTGTTGATTCATTTTTCAAACACAGTAGAGATTCATCTATCAGAATATGGAACTTTAAGCAATACGTGTTCATGTCCGAGTGTATGCAAGATTAACTGTGTCAGCAATTGCAATCTAATGTACTGCTTAGAAACACCTTTGATGTCTGTTATGGGTAGGTGGTGTTTGAAGAAACACCCTTGTTTTATGATAGTGACATTTAAATTCAAGTATTGAGACATACTGATTGTGAGAGGTAAACCATCCTAGACAAGATGCTTAGGGAATTTTAGCAGACGTAACTGACCACACTAGCAACAATGCCCCCAGTGTAGAATGACAATTCCCAAGATGTAAATGCAGACAAATCCCAAGAAAGGATAGGACATTTGTAAGGAATCATAGTCACCAAATAGCAGAGGTGCAAGTATGAAATTTTAGTGTATTGATAGATAGAGAATAGAGTTTGAATGACGCATGTTTGCCAAGTTTTCACCACTCAAAAAAGCTTTGTTATTTTTTCTACCAAGACACCTGATTGCCAAGTTTTCATCAAGGCACCTTTGTTCAGGACTTTTTCCACTATGTTTGGATTTCTTCTGGATCATTTTCTGATTTGTTTGGTATTTTCTAAGATTTTCACTACATAGGCTCGACTAGCCAGACATCAAGCGTAGAACCACTTCAAATGTAGAGTATTAATGGGATCAGGAAGAACATCTCCCTCAGGTGTAGCTAGCTGATAAGCTCCAGTCCCAAAAGTGGCAGTAATGATATAAGGTCCCAGCCAGTTTGGTTCAAACTTTCCTTTATGTTCTCTGGTAGGCTGGTTCTTAGGATTCTCTTTCAGAATGAGCTCTCTGACTTGAAAGTGTCATGGTTTGACCTTTTTATTGTACCCTTTTTGCATGCGTTTTTGGTACACTTTTAGATGATCAAATGCTTGTTGTCTACGCTCATCAAGTAAGTCTAAATAATTTACCCTATCAATGCAGTATTGTTCGTCAGTAACAAGACCTTGTAAAGATACCCGCAAAGATGGGATTTCAACCTCAATAGGTAATACTGCCTCAGAGCCATAGACTAGGGAAAATGGTGTGGCTTCGGTTGGTGTTATGATGCTTTTTCTGTAGGCCCAAAGTGCCAGATTTAATTGTAAATGTCAATCTCTGCCAGATTTACTCATAGTTCTGTGTAGGATTTTGAGAATTTTTTTGTTAGATGCCTCAGCTTGTCCATTACCTTGAGGATAATAGATTGAGGAACAATGTTGTGTAATGTGAAACTATGTGCAAAGGTCTTCAATGTCTTGGTTTTTAAATTGGCCCCCATTGTTTGTTACAATTGAAGAGGGCATCCCATTTCTATAAATAATGTAGTTCAAGATAAACATAGCCACCTATTTTCCAGTGGCTTTGATCAGCGGCACGAATTTGACCCACTTAGTGAAAGAATCAGTGGCTGTAATAATGTATTTGTGTCCACTTGAAGAATTAGGATATATTTGTCCAACCAAATCAAAGGCCCATTGTTGAAATGGCCAATGTGTTATGAATGGTATGGGTTCCCTAGCAAGAGCATGGATGAGATTTCTATGTGTTTGACATTTATTACATGTCTTTGAAAATTGAATAGCATATTTTTCCATTGTGGCCCAGTAATAGCCCACTCTTAGCAGTTTCTTAGCTAGTGAAAAGCCATTTGAGTGTGATCCACATACACCTTCGTGGACTTCTATCAATGTGTGACCTAACTCTTTATGTTCTAAACACCTAAGAAGTGTACTGTCAAGACCTCGTCTATATAAGTTATTAGTAATGAGGACATAATGCGATGTTATTCTAATTAAGGCTCATTTTTCATTTCTAGATAGGTCATTGGGTATAGTTTGGTCAGTTAGGTAAGCAATGATTTTATCATACCAAGATTGGTCTTAGGTATTCAAAGCAAAAATCACTTGGTATTTGGGGTTATCAAAGGCTAGGTAGGATAGTTCTTCCACCAAGAATTCATAGTGGAATTGATGTTCCTCAAGTTGTAACATGGATGCTAGTGTAGCCATAGCATCTGCAGCTTTATTCTTTGTTCTTGGTATTTGTTGGAATGTGATGAAGACAAAGTACTTCTTTAGGTCATCAACCAGTTGTTTTTAGGGCATCAACTTCTCATCTTTGGTCTGATAATCTCCATTTATTTGATTGATAATAAGCTGAGAGTCACCATACACATGTAACTCTACAATATTCCATTCCATAGCAAGTTTAAGACCGTTGACTAATGCTTCATATTCAGAAATGTTATTTGTGCATAGAAACATTAATTTGTAGGACTTGGGTATTTTGTAGCCTTGAGGATTTATGAATAGAACCCCTGCTCTAGAGCCTTGTTGTGTGAAAGAACCATCAAAGTACATCTTCTATGGATACTCGATTAGATGCATAATTATTTCATCAGGGAACTCAATTCTCAAAGGTTCATCATCTTGGAGTGGTGAATCAGCTAATTGATCGATGAGGACTTGTCCTTTAATATCCCTTCTATCCACGTACTGAATGTCAAATTCGCTCAGAATCAGGACCCACTTTGCTAGTCATCTTGTTAATGTTGTCTTGCTTAAGAGGTATTTCAAAGGATCTATCTTTACAATGAGATTTATTGTATGTGATAACATACAATGTCTCAAATTTTGTGATGCAAAGACAACTGCTAAGAAAGATTTTTCAATTATGTTGTAATTGAGTTCATAAGATACTAGTGTTCTGCTGATATAGTAGATTGTTCTTTCCTTTTTAGTTTCATCTTCTTATGCAAGCAATACTCCCAGTGATGTAGTTGTAGCTGAAATATAGAGGAGTAATGGCTTCCCACGAATGGGTTCCATGACAATTGGAGGAGTAGCCAAGTACTCTTTTAATTATTTGAAGTTGTTTTCACAATGTTCATCCCATTTGAAAGTGACACCTTTATGTAGCAATTTAGTAAAGGGTTTTTCTTTATCTGCAAGTTGTGACATAAATATCTTGATTGACTGGAGTCTTCCTTGTAATGTCCTCATTTGACTAATGTTGCATGGAGGAGTCATTTCTAGTATAGCTTTAACTTTTTCAGGGTCCACCTCAATTCCTTTTGTTGATACGATAAACCCTAGCAACTTTTCTGATTGAACCCCAAAGGCACATTTCTTTGGATTGAGTCTAATTTGAAATTGTTCCATTTGATCTAATATCTTCCGCAAGTCTTCAATATGAGTAGTCCTTTCTTTTGATTTAGCTAATGTATCATCTACGTAATCCTCCATGTTTTTATGCATCATATCATGGAATATAGTAGTGATAGCTCTTTGGTATGTAGCACCTGCATTCTTTAATCCAAACAACATAGCATTCCAGCAAAAGGTTCCCCATGTGCATGTAAATGCGGTCTTCTCTTGATCTTCAGGAGTAATTTTAACCTAGTTATAGCCTGCAAAACCATCCATTAATGAGTACATTTGATAGCATGATGTTAGATCTATGATCATATCAATATTAGGTAGGGGAAAATCATCTTTAGGACATGCTTTTTTTAAGTCCCTAAAGTCTATATAAATCCTGATAGATTTATCTATTTTAGATACTAGTACCACATTAGACATCCATCCTGCCTAAGCGATGACTCTTATAAATCCAGCTTTTAGTAATTTTTCTAGCTCTACTTTCACCAGTAATGCAACATGAGGGTGCATCTTTCTTAGTTTTTGTTTCACCGGTTTGATCCCAAGAGCTATAGACAAATTATGCATTATTAACTCAGGATC
>MU224169.1:3044318-3062762 GCA_018584345.1 Thuja plicata | reverse complement strand
TCTATCAAAACTGAAGATCTTTCTTGAAAGTGCTTAGGGAGAATATCAAGAATCTCATCTTTTGGCACCTCTGGGAGGTTTTCACCATCAGATACATCATTTATATTTACTATTTTAGAATCTAAAATTGCCACAATGTGGTTTTCACCACCAGTTCTTTTCTTATTTTTTATTTTTCAATTTGTGACTAAGAAACTTGATATCCTCCTCTGACATGTTCACGCTCCTTGCATTGGTGGAAGAAGGATAAGGCTCACAAGAATTTAGGTAGCAAGCCAAAGTGTATTCATTAGGGAAGTTCATGATAAGATTAGGATATGAATTCATCCGATCAATTAATTCAAGGTTTATTAAGGATAATGAATCAGAGTTCAGTAGAGACAGCATCACGTTAGCTTCAAAAATATTAACTAACAAGACATGTTCTATCAAGTCAAATTCTATAGTGTTTAGATCATCAAGAGTTAAACTGTCATTAATATGGTCATTGTTAGTAATACATGGACCTAACTCTAGTGACTCATCAGTTGAGAATTCTTCTTCTTATCTCACCAAAATAGAACTCATTGCTTGTATTCTCATAATATCATCTAGACCTAGTAGAAGACCAGTTTCACCATCAATGATTCTAGGCAATGGTATCTCATCTGATTCTGGAACAACAGCAGTGTTAGGGGAAGTGTTAGAACTTTCTCCTCTTTGAAATATCGGTGCCAACTTATGAATCACATCTACTTCAATATCCATGGTAGCATCAAATAGGACATCCCATTCATAATCACGTGAATCTATTATTTCATCATCTGATCTATTTAGAAACTCAGCAATAGTTACCTAGTGTACTTTATTAGCCACTTGTAGATCAAAGTGTGGTAAATCTAGGACATGTGTAATTGTGACTAACTGCCCCTAGTTAGGATGTAAATCTTGTTGTCGGGGTGTGTCTTTAGTAGTTGTTTCTATCAAGGGCACTTCTGGAGTGTCATTTGTTGTTTCCAGGGAAAACTTTAGTGGCGTATATTCCCCATTTGGCAAATCTCTCATGTCTGTGACCCAAGTTTTGGAAAATATAATGTGTAAATTAGGTTGTCCATGTCGCCCAAACTTTATAAATATTGGGTCGAATGTCCAGGCCCATCGCCTATTGGTTTATGTATTTTTATCCTTTTCTATCACAATATCGCCAATCAAATTAATTGTTGGACACTATGAAGTAAAACATTTCGCCTACAATTTCCAAAGCTTGTTGTAATTGACAACCATATTTTCCAATATGTGGTTGATATTTAAGCTTAGGGTACAGGTTACATGACATGTGTCTTTATTTTAGAGACTTTCAATGAAACTTTGTGACTTTGAAAACTTTGTCCCGAAATAGATTTGACGTGTGTCTCTATTTTGGAGAATTTTGGGAGAATCTGTGTCCTTTTAAACCTTGGCCCAAAATAGAATACCTGCCATCCATCTAGGATCATCCAACGGTTATAAAAAGTAGGGTTGGTTCTTGTTAAAAGATATAAAATTAACTCACAAAACCTTAATAAAATAATAAAAGTCTTTGGGGTGCTGCCCCCAAACCCCGATCAAATAATAATGGTTTCTCAATATGTGTGCCTGTCACCACGATTTTTTCAATAATGAAAGATTCGCCAAGATTTTATAGAATTTTCATATAATTGAAAAAAAATCGCTAGTACAAATAATATTTTTTCTGTTGAAATTGAAAAAATTTTGCCAACAATATTAAATTTCCCCACCCCCCCCCAAAAAAAAAAAAATAATGGAGGATTCGCCAGTATTTTACACCTTTTCCCAGAAGGGGGTTCTTAAAGTTTTCCCTGGTTGTTTCTTCTACCTCTTGAATAGAAGCTTGTGTTAATAAAGGAATATGGGTGTCTTTTGGTGTCTCAAAGATAGGTACATATCTTTCTCCTTGATATTCGGGATACTCTGCACCAATATGTAATAACCTCTCATAGGTCCATTGTTCTAGTTCTGTTTCTTCTTCTTCATCACTTCCTTCGTCAAATATTGGACTATCTCTTGAAGTAGGGTTTTCAGATTTATTATTGAAACCTAATCCTATTTTATCTTTGGTATTTCCGAATTCCATGGGTATAGGTTCAATAAGTCCCTTTCCATTGTATCCTAAAGTTCCTTTTCCTTTTCCTTTATATCCCATTTGTTTGAGAAGATCATATCCTTTACCATACTTTTCTGGGGATATTTCTACATGTTTTACCTCATTTTCTTTTGGTTCTTCTGTGTAAATCCAAGCCAAGACTATTTTCTTCTCTTTCATCCTCTTGGGAGGTAGATGCCTTAACCATACCAGTTTCTTTGTAGACTTATGGCTCTTTAGATGTAGTAGGTTTGAAAGACGAGGAAGGTTTTCCATAAGATCTTGGAGACACTAGAAGTTTTGTCAATGATGGGGTCATATCTAGCTTGTATTCTCCCATACTAGTTTCTTCAAGTTTTAAGTTCTTTCCAAAACTTTTCATAACCATGTCTTTAGTAGTCCCAGGTATAGTCTCTTTTGGAACTCCCTTTTTATGAGGGACCATACTACCTGCTTTAATATTGTTGCAAGTATAACTGGCATCTGCAAGAATGGTTACTTCCACCCCATTATGTGGGAATTTGATACACTGGTGGTAAGTAGATGGTGTTGCTTGCATTTCATGGATCCAAGGCCTCCCTAATAGTATGTTGTAAGCCAAGGGTAGATCTAGAACTTGACATATCACATTTATTTCAACTGGTCCTATTCTGATTGGTAGAACAATGAGACCTTTAGAGGATCTTTCTTCCTCATCATAAGCTTTGATAGTGATCTTAATTCTTGAATCAATGGTTTGTTCTGAGAGACCCAACTTCTTGATTAGATTGAGAGTACAAATGTTCAACCTTGTGCCTCCATCTATCAATATAGGTCAGACACAGGATTTGTGAATTAGGACTTCAATGTGTAGAGGTTGGTTATGCAGATGTGTCAATGATTTGTCATCTTCTTCAGAAAAAGAGAGATAGTGTGGTGCTGAGATATGATTTACCATTGCTTGGAATTTGTCCACATCAATGTCTTTGGGAACATTTGCAGAATGTAGGGCTTGTTCAAGAACTTCCCTGTGCACTGGGGAGATTTTAAGTAACTCAAAGAAAGAAATTTGAGCAGAGTTTCGTTGCAATTGATCCACCAAGTTATAGTTTTCTGCTGGAATGCTAACTGTTTGTTTTGATGTTGTCATTTTGGGAATAGTGACAATAGGTACTTTGGAAGTTGTTTCTGGTTTTGATGAGGAATTAGGTCCTTTCATTGTGACTTGTGCTTGACTTTGAGTCACTGCATTTAATTGGGAAGATGTGTCTTCGATACCTTTGATAGTGATCACATTAATTGATTTTTTTTAATGTCTAGCATGTTGATCACATTATCATTATTGGAGTAGGTGTAATTTACTTCATTTCCTTTTTCTTTAGATGCTTCCCCTTTCTCATAATTAGGGAATGGTTTTTTAAATGTTGTATGGTCTTCATTAGTGGTGTGTCCTTCCACTTTGATCTTTCCTCCTTCAATAAGGTCTTGTATAACATGTTTAAGTTTAATATATTTAGTCTTGTGTCCCTTTTTTTTGTGAAGGATACAATAAGAATTGTCATCCCACCATCTGGGTTTGACTTCTGGCTCCCATGGTTTTGAATCTAGGATTGTAAGAACTTTTTTGTCCAAGAGTGTTTTCAAAACTGTCTCCAGAGGTTCTCCCAAAGGAGTGAATGTTAATTGAGGTTTAGAAGTCCATGGTCGACTCTTGTTGTTCTCATTGTTTTCTTTAGGTATTGTGGCTATTGCCTTGGCATCTTTACTTGCTTGCATGCTATCTGTTAGGTTGAACACTGATGGTTTAGGATTAGCATTGGATGCATATACTAACAACATTCTTGTTTTTTTTCCACCATTTAGGCTTGTTGTTAGAGTTGGTAGATTTGTTATCACTTTGGAGAGTGATTTCTCCTTTCTTAACCATTACCTCTCCAATACGGATGGCATTTTTTATCATCCTATCAAAGCTAGTTGAATCTTGCATTTGCAATGCATAGTTTAATTTAGGTATCAAGTTATTTATGAAGATTTCCATCTTTTCTAATTCGGGAATAGCTCTTGAATACCTTGCAAAGATTCCCCTCCACCTTTGTAAAAATTGTGTAAAGGACTCACTGGTTCCTTGTTGTGTGTTACACAAGTCCATCATGGTTATGTCATGTTGTATATTGTAGGAGTAATATTGGATAAACCATTGAATCAACTCCTCAAAAGATTTTACCTTAGGTGTGAGTTTGGAGAGCCACTCCATAGCATTTCTGCCTAGACCTCCCATAAATAGCCTCATGAGGTATGTAGGTTTGTGCATGTACTCTATGCTTAGAGCGCAAAACTCTCTCACATGGTCATGTGGATTAGTCTCTCCCATATACTTGTCATATTTTGGTCTTGCCATGTTGGGAGGAAATGGAAACATATTGTTACTCTTGTCAAAAGGAAATGGACAAATGGAGTCCAAAGAGTATTTTGTTTTGGGTTTAACCTTCTCTTGTTTGAGCGTTTCAAGTTCAGTTTGCATCAAGGTTAGTTGTTTGGTGAGAATAGAGATAGGGGTTGATACCTCTTTTTCCTTTATTTGTTCAACATCATAATCTTTAGTAATTTTACTCCAGTGGATGCTAGGTGGAGAAAGTATTTCTCTTTGTCTTCACCAATTATCTTTTCCAATGTTCTTTGGAATTTCCTACTTTGTTTGAGTCTATTGTACTCTTCTTCGGGAATGTCTCCATCACTTTCCGAATCAAACAAAGGATGTTCAATGTGTTGTTCTTCTTCACCATCTCTATCTTTGTGTCTGTGGTTTTTTTCATTGTTGTATTCTTCAAAATCTTTACTCCACTCACTCTTAGAAGCGTCCATTGTGAGTGATTCTGTGTTAGTTAAGGGATTACAAGATGTTTCTCCTTGTTGAAATTGTAGTGATATAGAAGGTACTTCTAATTCTTTAGCAAGATACTTGTTGTGTCTTGTGTTAACCATGAAGTTGTATCTCAACTATGTTCAAAGTTTCCCAATAGTGCCAAGTGAATTCTTAAATCATTCAAGTAAGTGTGTCCAAAGTGTAAGGATAGTTTGTTGTTTGGTGGAAGTAAATGACTCCAGCATCAAAGGGTTAGAATGCCCTGATAGTGAGCTGGGAATCAATTTTTTTTTAAAAGTGAATAGACCACACATTTTGAGATAGATTGTAAGATCCAAAAATGACATGCAAGATAGACCTAAAAAAAATTTTGAAACAACAACAGAGAGACCATAAAAAGCAACAGGGTCACACTAATGAGCCAAAAGGATACCCAAAAATACTGAATTTCTCTGACAGATAACTATGCAAGTGCCCACTGTCCCAGATGCGACACTCTAGATGCAAGATTTTTCAAAACTATATGTGAGCCTAAGTATCCTGGATGTGACCTTTTGCCCTACACGTGATATACAATTTACCAGATGTGAGCTTGCACACTGCATGTGATTTTTCACAACTAGATGCGAGCGAGGATAGACCAAAAGTGACTCTCTGATGTTTTTCCAGGTTGTTGTCTGATTTGTCTTCATGTTTGTGCAAATTTGTCTGATAGTAGGTTTTTTTGAGTCTTTCTAGTGAGTGAAAAACACAACATGTAGCCAAAGGAATGAATTTTGTTGCTTGTTTGGAAGGTTTATCTTGTTAATGGGCTTTCAAACACATCAAGCATTGTTGCATTGTTAAAGGTGAACAAACACATTCTTACTCCCTATTTTCTAAGTAGAGGATGAAAATCTTTGCTCATTGACTCAGGTACACACTCAAATGCTAATCAAAATATGGTTATCACCAAGAACACAATGGCTCTCATTATGATACCATATTATCTGAATCCAAATGCAAGTGAGGGTACAAAATGATGAGTATCTTGGGGCAATTACTTTTTTCCTTGCACAAAGATTATCACCCTTTCGGGGATGAATCGAGTAGTTTGACTACAAATTTTTTTGTTTATGATGGGGCAATCCATTTGAAACCATCTCCCATAGAATTTCACAAGGAAAAATTGAGGCGTATAGCCCTATAAGTACTAATCAAATATATGTAGTCTCGCAAGCAAGATTCAAGAGGCTCCGCTCTACACATACCCAAGCATGTTCAAGGAATGATGTCAAAATTCCAAGAACAAATCTGATTCCATCTTTCGAGGCTTCAGCCTACAAGGAAAAAATTATTTATAGTGATTTGGAAGGGTTGGCGTAAAACCTGTCCTCACTTGGGTCGTTCCCAGGAGATTTTTTCCTCAACCGGCAGACCCTCTAAAGTTTAATAAGCATACAAGGATTGGCGAGATTAGGATTTCAAGATTTTTGATTCTTCGAAAGAAGAAGAGCATACTCTCCTAGTCCATATTGTTTTCTCCCAAAACACTTCAATCACTTGTTCATTCCCTCAAACTACTTCACTCACAACTCAATCCCCCATATTGAGTTTTTGATTCCCTCACTTTGAAGGAAGAGCAAATCCCCTAGTGAGACTGAAAGCTAAGCTTAAGCTTGATTTAAATGCACCTAAGTTAATGAAAACACCAAAATTTTGAAAGAAAATTTTGTTTGTTCAATTTCCCCAAAGTTAGGTGATTTTCTTGTTCAATTTCTATCCAAATTTAGACAATGAGTTGTTCTTTTTCCCACAATATTTAGTGCTTTGTGTTGTTCAATTACTTATCCAAAGGGAAATTTAAACTGTGAATCTTGTTCAATTATTCCTACAAAGTTTAAATGATTTGCTTGTCCAATTAATTTTCCAAAAATGAATTAAATGATGAGTTTGTTTGCCTTGTTCAATTACTCCAAATTTGATGCAGAGGCACTAAGCACTAGTGCATGCATCTTGAAAATTCATCCAAATCTCGCAACTCACTGCCCCTGGGCTATACATGTACACAGACATTAATAACTTTTGATAAACATAAAATATGAAAAATACCTCTAGTGAGGATGGGTGTAATTAGGTTTCTCAAAACATATTAAAAAATCAGAAATATCCAACTGTGGGTTTGGGAGTTATGACCCCCATAATAGCACCCAAAATTCTGTGATACTCAGAAAATAGAAGAAAACTAAATTTTATTGCTTCTTGTTCAAATTCGTACAACCCAAGCCTCTCTCTCCACAATAGACTCTACTATCATTTAATTACTTGATTCCTCTTCCACTCCAACCATTTCTTGGCCGTTACATTTGAAGAGGAATACCAAAAGACTCATATGCATGTGTTTCCCACTAAAAGACAAAGTGACCGTTACATTTGAAAATTTGAATCTTTCAACTTTAGAACAACTAAAACTAACTAAAATTTATAACTATGAACTTCTAATATCTTCCAACATATTTTAGACTTATTCTAAATACTTCTAACACCTAAACAATCTTTTACACTCTTGGACACTATTGGTCCACTTACAAAGCATATTAGTCCTTTTAGGACAATTACACCCACATGCTATTTGAAAAACCATTATAGGCTTTAGAATTTCATAGTTGATATTCTTTGATGTTAGGATCTCTCCTTTAATTACAGGTGTCTTCGTGAAAGTCTTGTCTTGTTTGAATGTACTTGGTGTCTTGATGGAGTATCCTAGGTGCCCTGCACCAAAATTCCTCTCATGTTTTAAACCACCTTTTGATTTTTTGATTTTCCTTGACGGAAAACAACATACTAATCTAATTATTTAACAAATGATTAGAGAATGTGTTTTAATTTGCAACTTTGAAGAATTTAAGAACGAGTTTAATCTATGAAAAATGCAAAGCTCAAAGTAACAATTCCTTTTCCACCCTTTTTGAAAAAAAAAAGGATAAACAGCAATCCGCAAACACTTATTAGGCTATTTAAATAACAGAGACAGAAAACACGCAAAGGTCAATGGTTAGATTTTTCAAATTCCAACCCTAAAAACTAGATGCGATCCTATCCTCCTAACTGCGACTGTATTTACCAAAAATGATCCAGAATTAACTAGGTGCGATCAAATACACCAAAAATGATACAATGCATACCAGATGCGAGCCTTTACCAAAAATGATACAGGATTTCCAGGATGCGAAATCAAATATTCGGGGTGCAATCTAGGATTCTGCAATGCAACCCAATATACGAGATGCAAGCCTTAGCGACCAAAAATGACTCTGTTCTTGAAACCTGGGAAGACAAATCAGTGAAAAATGAATTGAAAGTGAGTTAAAATCTGAGATTTTTCCCCACGGTGGGCGCTAGAAATGTGTGTTATTTTGTATACCTGTTAGCTGCAACACAACACTTCAATAAGTCATTGTATTAGTGCAAAACAAGGGTTAGCAAGCATATCAATCACTAAAATCGACCTATTGCTTCCTGTCTAGGAGGAGTGTGAAAAATTTCATAATTGCCCTCAGATTATGCATTTATCAGTGACATATACAACCTAGAATGAAAGATTTTAAATGAAGCTAATCTATATGCTCAAGAAATATGCATTCTAAGCTCTAAAATGAAGATTATAACAATGCATAATAAGAAAGCTAAAATGCAATATAGATCTCTAATAATATGAACTACATAACAATGCTTTCAACAATCCAAAATTAGGGGCCCGTTGAGCTTAAAACTCATTCTATTTATAGAAGAAATTAGGAGTGAGAGGAGAGATAAGGCATTAAATGCATGTGTAAGAACCTTAATAAGGGATAGAATTTATGAGGCATGGTGAGGGTATAAGCATTAATGATGCATTTATGAGAGCACTAATGAAGCATGGTGAGGGTGTAAGTCCAAGCTTGAGAAAGTGGACTTTGAGGGAAGAGGAGCTTGAGAAAGTGGACTTTTTGGAATAAGTTGAATTCCTAATCAAAAGATTAAGAATGTGACATCATAAGGGAGTGGGTTAAGATGTGATTAAGATTAGAATTAGGCTTAGCATGGGTGAAGAGGTTGGGATTAGTTCAAACCCAGGGGTAAGGAGGTTGAGATAGGTTAGGTTAGGGGTTAAAGGGAATATTAATGAAATGAATTATAAATAATATATTCATTCAATAATAGGGGAAATTAATTATTTAAGCTTTTGGTTGCTTTTGATATTTAATTAGGACTATAGCCAATTAATTAAATTAATTAGGCTAGGGGATTGGCTTTTTGCAAGTGATGAGGTGTAATTAGGATTTTCTTTAATTCCTTTTAATTAATTATCTTAGCCATGTTTTTGATTTTTTTTGATAGAATTAATTTGATTTGATTTGATTGGCTAAGGTAATTAACGTAATTTAGTGATTAAATCACTTAGGAGATTAAATTTGATTTAAATGAATTATGCCAATAAATTGAAGAATTGTCTTAACATAATTGGGGATATGATCACACTTAGGGAAAATAGGGTCTATGGTCAGAGAAGACCAAATTAGGGTGGTTATAGTGGGTAGGCTCAAACTTGAGCATAGGTTCATCCGCTGCATGTTTATTATGAAAGGGTTCTAATAGTACCTTGCATTTAGCTCCATGTTTAGTTCTCAGAATCAAATGGGACCAATCAAGCAACATATAGCCTCATATTTTGGTGGTAAAATCTCTTGAAAGGAAGACACCAAAAATAGGGGGAATATCAATGATTACAACCTCTTATAGAACTGTGATATTCAAGAAAGAAAATAGGGTGACGGGAAGCTCCTTTATTATTCCAATGGATTTGACCTTATTCCCAGTTAATTGCATAATTCCCCTATCAGAAGGTTCATATTCTATATGAAGGGCCTCTGCTATTTTCTTAGGCTTGACAGTGTTACTAGCCCCTGATTCTATCATTGAATTAAGTAGTAGCTTATCTCCTACTATTAAGGTAAGAAAGAAGGGTATATGTTTAGACTTACCTTTTTCCTTTTCTCTTGCTAGGTTGTCGAAATTAACTATCACAGTTGACTATTGGACAAGTGCAATCTTTGACTCTATAACTTGTGTTTTTCCTTTCAATTTTTCTTGTTTAGAAATGACATCAACCCTGGCTTGTTTATCCTAGTTGCCAAGAGCTTTCTTCAATAATTCCTTTTCTTAGGAATTACAAGCACATCCGAGATAGATAGATTCACATGAGCCTTCTTTAGTTGTTCTCGTATATCTACATGTGTTTCGATGGCACTTTGGGATCTTTTGGCTTCTAGGGAACAAATTCCCTCATCATTGGACAAGTTGTGGCTGAATATTTGGAGTAACGGGTTTTTTTGTTTCAAATATCATATGTGGAAATTGAATGGTTTTTCTTGGTAGGACTGGAAAAGTTGTTAATATATAGAAGAAATGAGAGGGGGAGTGAATCAGTGTAAATAAAACATATACTAATTCAACCAAAGATCTTATTATGCTCTTAGGTAACTTCCACAAAATCAAACAAGTAACTGTAACTATGCAATACAAGTAAAGTAATTCAATCAACTACAAAGAATAAACCATAACACAATAAATTTTATTATGGAAACCCTTGTTAGAGGGGAAAAAATGGTGGGGATGACACCCACAAATCTCTTCATTACAGATAAAATAGTTTCTCTGTTAGGAGATTACAATACCCTGTTAAGGGCTCACCCTGTTAGGAGTGACTAGTACCTTGTCAGAAGTACAATGAGATCTGTTAAGATCTATCTTGCTAGAGGATTTTGAGTTCCTTCTCATAAGTCACCTTGTTAGAGGATTTACACAAAATACTCATTAGATTCCACCATGTTAAGGGATTTAACCTTTATAACCTCTTGAGTTAGCCTTGAGCAATGAACTTAAATCACTGATCTTGATAGCACTGCTTTCCTGTAAGTTTCAATCCAATCTATGATCACTTGATCCAACACTCTATCTCTGTCTCTTATTGTAACCCCAAAAAATGATCAAAAATCCTAAATCTATGATTTAGCATCCCTTTTTATAGTTGTTTTTAAGTTAGTTAAACATTAAAAACAATCACACGTCGTCCTTCAATTTGACTCAAAAAATGAAACTTCATGTCGATAAATCTTCACATGTCAGCCCAAGAAACATAATACCAACATTTAATACAAAATATCGACATTAACTTAACCACCTTAACCATTTGATCATCATGTATCAATCGATAACTCAACCTGTTCACATAGAACAATTACCAAAAACTACATTTCACACACTATTGAGTTAACTATCGTGGTCATAAATTTGTATTCCTCTGATCATAATAAGACTCTGGTAATGATTGCATCTCCCAATATGCACACCTTCTCAAGCACTACTCACAACTGTTGATGTCTTCATGCTCATTGATCAGAACACTTAGCATATCTACTTCACCTATTCATCTTATCAATCGCTTAGGGTAACCTATCCACAAAAATTAATAGAGTTAATAATTTTCCAGCAATGAAAAACATGAACTTAGCATTTCCCTGCCAAAATTCATTATAACTCCAACAATATCCCTATTTGGCATTAATGGAAAAATATATATAGAGAAATAGGTAATATAATTATCTATTGTATACTGGTCACTTCCTCAACTATATTTTCACCATACCGATCATATACCGATTACTCCCCCTTTCACTGAACTTTTACAGATTACTCCCCTTTGACAAATATGAAAAAGGTACAAAACTTAGCTTCAAAAAGAAAAGCTTACCAATCACAGCTTTGCAAAAACATCACTAAACTTTGCTTTTGCAGTATTTAATGAATTCTCTCATGATTTCTACAAATGTATAATGTCTTTGAGTTGTTCATGCAAAATAGAAGCTAACTCTTCCATGGCTTCAAGACTACTCATATCAGGTAATGCAAGAGTTACCTCTACTTCTTTAACAGCCTATTGCATAACATCAAGTTTAGGAATCAAATAACTCTGCAACTCCAGCAATGTTATTTTCCTCTTGTCTTGTTCTCCTTGCAATGTTTTAAAATTGTGATTTATCACCTTTACTTGTGATCAATAGGCTATAACTAGGTGTAAAATAGGATCAAAAGTAGAAATTAAATATTTAAGCTCCTACTGAGCTTCATTTCTCTTAAGCTCCAAATCTTGAGTAAACAATGAAAAAACAAAAACCTTGGCTAACAATTTACCAATCTCCTTCAAAGTTTCCTTTACCTTAGTGACTTGAACTGTAAGTAATCCCCTATCTAATGTAATGGTTTCCATCAACTTCTCAGTCCTCTTCTTCTCATACTCAAACTTATCTCTATTCATAGATGCATCTTCCAAACTTGAAACTTATTCAATAATAGAAGTGACCAACATATCCATTTTTTTAATTGTAGAAACATTGGGATCAAATGCAACTTCAGGTAAACGATTAGATAAAATATCTATGGTTGTCTCTAATACTTGAGCTTGTCTCTTCTCAGTTCTTAATTGGTCCCTTTTTGCTTTCAACTTAAGTATGTCTAAAATTCTCACTAGTTCACGAGGACTCATTTTAGAAATATCAATAGGTATTTGAATGGCCACAACATATTAATCTTTAAGATCATCCATATTTTCTTCCTCGGGAATATCAATAGATTTTCTATTTAGCTTAGAATAGGAACTCTCACCAAGAATTAATTTTATTTTCATTGAATGTGTTGCTACATCAACTTCATTTTTCTTTTTAGTATTGCCAGTTTGTTCAATTGTAATAGTAAAAGTAGGTATCACCACCTCTACAATATTATCCTTATGTCCTTCATCTTTATCTTTCACATCTACAATACCAACAATAGGTTTATGTTATGGTGCATCAAAAGACAAATTACCTAGAATATCATCAATTACTTATTCAGTAGAACCAAGTTCTTCTGCAGTCACCTCCTCTTGAATAGTTTCTTTTGGTTTGTGTTCTTTCAATTGCTTCTTCATGATGACAATTGTCTCATCATGTACTGCCTGAGATTCACCAATAATTATCTTGCATACTCTATCTCTTTTTTTTAATACAGACCTCATTGCCTCAACTAAAAGCTTTACATCTTCAATAGGTAATTCAAGATTTAGTAAGATTAAGGCATGCTCCATAATTTCTCTATCTTTCCTCGAAGAATTTATCCATCTCACCTCAATCTTCTTGTATAGTGAATCATGTATAGTCTTGTGTAGGACTCGGAGAACTACACAAGACTATACATGATTCCTTTGAGTCCTCTACAAAACTTATTCAAACTGTAAACAATATCTTCAATATTCAGTTTATTTACATCATCAAAGTTCTCATAACATCGGTTCACTACTAGTATGTTCACAATGAAATTTCCTCTCATAACCTCACATAGATCATATTGAAAAATTTCCTTAATCATCTGATAAGCTGCATGTATGCCTCCACCAGGCACACTATTCAATCGACTCAACTAATAAAATTTGTAACTGATCACCATTGAAGCAAACTTCACTTCAGCATCTTTGATGTCATTGATAGTCATATCACACTGATATTTCTTAGACTTAGTAAGACGAGTGACCTCTCCAACTGGAATATTTTATAAAACACGTACACCAACGGTTCCACACAATCCAATCGCCACTTGGATAATTTAATTCGTAATCTTGAGTGATCTGTCTAGCCATAGAAACTAATCATGGACTTGACTCAAAAGATATCTAATCCAATCAATTTCAAAATCATCATTTAGGTCAAAAATATATGCAAAACCCTTATTAGTCAAATGATTGTACTTGTCCTTCAGATTAACTCCATCACATAGTCCAGCAAATGTATCGACTATAGCCCTATATCCAAGATCTTCAATTTTTCAATGAATAAAGGATCTCGCATCTTCTGTTAATAGTATGCCATGAGGTATTGAAGTTAGGGCACCAACGAGATCATTCTCTGTCGCCTTCAAAGGATGTAACTTGAAAATAGGTCTCGTCTCATCAGTGATCTCAACCAAAATAGGTGTGTCCATGATGCTAACAATGATCTCTTCATAAAAAAACCTTCACAACTCAGAGATACCGATTCAGTTCGTTGCTAGGGTTTATCACACACCACTTCACTTTAAGCACAAAAAAATGATATCCAGTCCGGAATCACTTTGTAAACACTTAGAAATCACTTATCTTATGCTTGAAAATTCACTTCTTGGCTCATAGAGTGTAAAGTGACAAATGAACTTCACTTTTTCCTTTATAAAGACTCAATTTTAAGTAATAAATGCAAATGGTCAAATAGTGTGAGGCCTGCCTCAACCCATCATATCTTAGCACTATATTCACTTATATGCTCTTTAGTTGACACTGATTTTGAGACACGTGGACTATTTGAACACATGTTATTGCTTGAGGATCTTTAAGATCCCTACTATGTTATTCAGCATTATGATTATGATGTATACCTACTTAGGTGATGTCGTATGTTAGTTGATGTAGATTATATATATGGTTAAGTTTTAATGAAGTAATATGATGGATATATATGTTAGATAATATCTGGATGCAGATTGATTAAGAGTTATGTTTATGCATATGGATTAGATGCACTTATTGTTTAAGTTTCAATAAAACATTGATGCAAATGTGAGTAAATATATGTTTGATTTACATTATGTATCTTGCTATGTATATGTGTTGATTTATTGGACCTACTGATGTGTGTAATGAGTGTACGGGAAAATTAACCATGGTACTAAGTGGGGATTCAGGAATGTAACTATGTAAATACCATGATGCTAAGGTCCTATCTATAAAAAGAGACAAGGACCTCGTTGTATAGTGTTTTATTCATGAAAGTATTATGCATAAATGTATTTAAGATTCAATTTGGTAAATGTGTAAATAAGTCATGCCATATATAATTATGTTGTGTCACTTGACACATGTGCACTCTATGTGTTGGCATGGCTATTAAATGTAACTAAGTATAGGTCAAACTCTAACCCGGGGTTACCCAGTATAGTTTCCATGCTTACCCTAAGGTTTAGGGAGATCAAATTGAGTCAAGAGAGTGGAATTTCGTGGGTTAACTTTAGGTGGGCTTTAGAAGGGTCAAAAAGGCTTAAAAACGGTAGTTAGGGTTAGTTTTGACCACCCCACATGATACCCTAGGGGTTAGGGGTCAATTTTAACTCATTATGAGCCCTGAAACTTATTAATGACACTACTAAAATATCTCCTTTTGAAAGTGGCGAAAATCAGAGTTTGGGAAATTTGGACAAACTATTTCATCCTTCCCATGTGAACCTTAAACTCCATTTATGAGGGATTAGGAAAGTGGGATATGGGCGAATACTTTAGTCACTTCCCCATTAATGTTGAGATCAGATATTTTTATAATAGAGCCTTTTTAAGGGGTTTTAGGAGGATAGTGAAGGTTGTTCACCCACTCTCTATTCTTAAAGACTCCTTAGTTTTGGAAGAGGTTTTGAACTTGAGGTTGGTTTCCTCTCTAGAGTATATTAGAGTAGATTTACCTTTGTAGGTAGAAAGGTTGAGGAATCTACTAACGGAGTCTTATGTATATTGTTGTAATCTCCATATTTTTTTCATGAAATTCCTTTGTTGTGTCTTTTGTTTTTATTTTTGTGCTTATTTTTATATTGGGGTTCTTCAAGGCACACTCACCCTTGGGAGGGAAATGCAATCTTAAAGGGGTGAAATTTTAGTGACCTACCCATGTATTGTAGAGTATCTCATGTGTGGAGGGATGTACATGTGTGTTATGAGTGCCCATGAATCCAAGTATGCCCGAGGGAATTTCGGGGTCATATGGGAAAATTGGACGGCTTGAAGCCATGATCTTATTTTTGAGAAAGGAAGATGGAATTTGTCCATTGACCCAAGTATGACATTGAGAAGAAAGGTAGAATTTGTCCATTGGCCCAGGTATGGCATGGAGAAGAAGAGGAAATTTTTTCATGAGCCCATGTGTGGCCATGGAGAAGGAGAATAGATGTGGTATGGGAATGTTGAGACCATGTGTGGCCTATTCCTCTTGTATGTATTTTATCATTTGCTTTCTCCTCTTGTGGTAAGTCCTCTTTCACCCCTATGTTTCAGGTCTCTTGGAGACCTATGTATATCCTTGGGTTTTCGGTATGATTCCTTATGTGCATGTTTTTTTGTAGTATATGGATATGTCTGTATGTCCCCTATTGCATTCTTGTGTCCCCTAGTTCGGGGTGGCCTTGAAAAGGCCTAGGTTGGGAGGTGAGCCTTGATGGTCAACCCATTACCTTCTTATAGGTTCAAATGGAGCTCCTGGAAAGATAGTTAAAGCCTTGGTGATTTTGTAATTAGATTTTGTCCTAATGAATCTCATACGCCAAGTTTTTTTCCTTGAAATTTGAAGGAACTAGATGATTGTATAAGTATATTGTAAAAGATTTATATGTGAATGGAAGAAAGAACTCTCCTTGTTTTACAAAAGTGTAATTAAGAAATCTTCCTCTTATGTCTTACAGCTATTTTAGTGAAATAATTAACTTCTAGTTGTCATATTGCTACTACATCAAGTTCCCTAGTGTTTAATATTGTAAATTAAGCTTATAATATTGGAGAGAGGAAGTGTAAATGCTATTGTTAAAGTAATTAACTTAAATTGAATATTTTATTGTTTATGAAGTTTATTAGAAAAGAAATTATTCGTGACCTTATGGTTTTTGTTTCAATAAAAATTAGAGGTTTAATTTGCATAGTATTAAAATATATTAGGAGGTAATATAAAATTTAAAGGTTTACTTTGCATAGTATTAAAGTATATTAGGAGCATTTAACCATACAAATTTAAGCATAGCTTTAAAGTATATTAGGAGGTAATATCAAATTAACTTAGATTATTAAGTATGGTTAGTTTTTCCTTCATGATTAAAGCAAAAGAATTTAGATTCTTAAAACAACATATCATTTTTATATAGAGGAAATAAATTCAAATAAATACTTCTACTTAAAACTATAACTATGTATGCGATCATTTTATGTTTGCAAAAGAAAGAAATAAAAAATAATAATAGTTAGATTTCATTATATTAAAATTAACACACACACACACACATATATATATGAATTATAATAATAAATATATAATGATTATATATCTATTATTGTAATTACATATATACATATCAAAGAAAAGAAAATTAATTATAATTTTAGCACTGAAATTCTAGTTTGTTTTCCCAACAAGCTCAACATTATTTTTATCATATATGTATATATATATAACCCTGATTTTGTTATCGTTTTGTATTAAAACAATTTTGACCATTTTCACCACCACTGCGGCCGCTTTGCCATTTTGAAACCCTTTCGCCACTAGCGGATTCCCTCTCCCCCATTATGCCGCCATATAAATGTTTCCAATACCACACACAGAGGCGACATCCGCCAAATCCACCGCCTCCACCATTTCTATGGCCCTTGCAACAAAGCATGGTAAAATTGAAACCCATGTTAATAAAAGAAAATAATAATATAGTAACTTAGAGGTAAGAATATATAATTTGTAGAGTTAAGTAAAATAAAAATAATATAGAGCATAAAATATTAAAACAAAAATGTTGGGACTACATGTCTTTTAAAAAATTAGTGAATGAGAAAAGCTATATTTATAAGTTTTAATTGATTTTAGATATGATTTCATATAGTTGTTTATTTGTTATATTTCTATAATGGATTTCAAATTTATTTCATTTTGGCTTAGTTGCCAATATTGACTTAAAATGAATAATTAATACTTTATAAATATAATGGAATTCAAATTAAAATTCAATAAGATTTATAGTTGATAGTGTGGACTTTAGGGTTGGAAATTTCTAGGAGTCTTTATTAATTAAATAAATTTTTATTTAATTTAGAACTTAATAGAGATTAAATAAAAATTAGATTTCTTGTGGATCTCAAACTTAATCTATTTGAATGTTTAGTTGATAATGTTGACTTTTTACTAGAATATGTTAGAACAAATTTATAAATAGATGAATTTTTTTTTATGAATAGTGCCTTTTCTATTAAAAAATATTAAAGTTACATATCCACAAAAAAGGGGCCGGGGGATATAAAAATCACCCCGCAGAGTTCACACGGCAAAAGCCGGAAATGAAGACTATTCATCAAAAAAACATAAGGCCGTTAGGCAGCAATAGCAGTAGCAGAAGGTGGAGGATCTTTATCATCAGGTCCCCACGCCTTAGTGGGATTGACAGGAGGGGCGGGAAGCGACCACCCATCATCATCTTCTTTTTCTTTTTCTTTTTCTTCCGCCCTAGGCGGGGAGATAGCAAGAGCCAGGCAGGGAAATTTGGAAGAGGTGGCAGGAGGCCAATCCCAACCCCGGCGAGTATCAGGAGTAGCAGGAGGAGCAGACTGTGCCGGAGCCGGCGCCCACCCAGAAGGCTGAGGAGGCAAAGAAGCCGAGTT
>MU224169.1:3015056-3041118 GCA_018584345.1 Thuja plicata | reverse complement strand
CAGGACTGCCAAGTAATAGAAAAGTAAATGGGGAAATGATCTGACAAGGTAACATCTGTCAGAGGAATGACAGGTAGGCCTCGATCTTCAGAAAAGGAGAAAAAATATTGAGCCGTTATCATAGCACAATCCAGCCTCTTAAATATGCGATCAGAACCAGCTCTAAAATTGGACCAAGTATGCCAGACCCCACCCTGTTGGCGGCGGTTAGCATTGGAATCGAAAAGGCCCAATTTATTGCGCATGTGATACCAGGCTTCTCTCTCCCCAACTGTCCAGCGAAAAAGAAAAGTTCCCTCCTTGTCAGAGGCCAGCTCAACCATGTTAAAGTCCCCACACATAAACCAAGTAGCTGGAGGCAAGTTGTCTACCAGCCAGACCCATAATCGAGATCTTTCAATAGCATCATTGGCGGTGTAAACATTAATTACACCAAAAGAATGATTATGCAGAGATAGCAAAATCCAGGTTGCACGTTGCATCGGGTCAGACCCATGCGCAATAACAGAAGAATGAAGGCGAGGTGCCAGAATTGTAATGACACCACCTTTGCCAGCTTCATGCTGAGAAGAAAAGACAATGTCGTCCGGCCATATGACACGACAGGCAGAGTTCAGCAAAAACCCAGAAATTTTAACTTCTTGTAAACAAAGCACGTCCAGATTCTGAAGTCTGCGACGAGTATCACGAACATAGTACTTTCTGGAGAGGTAAGTTAGACCTCGCACATTCCAGGACAAAAAAATCATAAAAACTCTTGCATGGCTTCCTCGTCCCCAAGAGAGGAGAATCTATTCTGCAAGTAGGCTGGAACAGAACCAAAGCTGGGGAGAAAATCTCCAGACAAGGTGAACCGCCTTTTATCTGGGTCATCCGTGTGACCATCAGGACTGCGAGAGCTATGCATAGCCCTGGAGGTAGGCAAAGAAGCCGCTGGCGGTACCAGCACCACTTATGGAGTGGATGGCTTTGAATCTGGACTCTTCCCCTGTGAAACAGGGTTTGAAACAATGGGCACCACTGGTGGCGCATCAGCTGGCGGGGAATGACCCACGGGCGCATCCAGAGACGGAAACACAGCAGCAGAGGTTGGTGGTGTCTTAGGGCCTGAGGCATTTCGGCCTTTACGTATAACTGTAGTCCATTCTTATTTTTTCCCAGCATCAGTGGCTTTGACCGGCACTTCTTTAGCCGCAGGTTTCACCCGAGGGGTAGCCAGCGGGCAATCTTTGATCTTGTGTTCTGCCGATTGACACCGATAGCAGGTGTTGGGAAGATTCAAATAAAGAACCTTTTGAGAGATGGTTAGGGCACTAATCTAAATTTCAATAGTGTCCTTGAGGTCCCTGGAAAGGTCGACCTCAACACAGACCCGCTTCTGGGGACGGGCATTGAAAAATTTGTCATGCTCCATGACAATGACTTTGCCGAGGATTTTGGCAATAGACTCAATAAACGGCCAGCATGGCAAGGGAAGGCCAGGGAACTCGACCCAAACTGGAACTCTAAGTTTTTTTTCCTTTGAGACAGTAAAGTCTTGAGACCATTTCTGAAAAACTAACAGGGAGGACCTAACAGTCCAGGGTCCACGGTTAAAAACTGCTTCCGCCTGAGAAGGGTTAGAAAACCGGAAAAGGAAAAAACCTTTGGTAAGGTTTTGTACACCATCAAGACGGACCCCATGCAGGGTCCAGCTCTTATTGACCCAATCCTTGAGGATACTTTCAAGAGGATTACGACCCACAAAATATCCAATCAGCGTATATTTTTCTAACCATTCACAAGCAGAATCAAATTCTTGTGGATTAAGAACAATATTAGGGTTACCTCGTGAAAGAACTTTGGGATGAACTTGCAGGGATGTTTGTTCAGAGGAGGCACCATGGCTGTCCGAAGCTTCAACTCATGCACCAGCAGTAACTGTTGGGCCGAAGTTGGCTGGAACCATAATAAAAGCTAACCCTAATGCAAAAGGGATCCCGCAGTAAATGCGGTTTGACAGATGGATGGCTCAGAGCGGAAACACAGACAGTACGTCGTACGCATGAAACCCTAGCAGAGTGATTTTTGTCCTAAATAGATGAATTAACATTAAGTTAAATAAAAATATGGTTAAATTTGAATTAGTTTTAGAAATCGATTTGAAATTTTTTAATTATAGTATTTTAGAGAGATTATTATTATTAAGTTTATTTGTAAAATTTAATTATATGTTTAACTAGGTCATTATCATAATTGGAGGTTGTTAAACATTTAAAGTATGGACTTAAGGAGTTTTAAAATAAAGAGTATATAAAAAAATTTAAATGTTAGAACTTAATCGATATTTCATTATGACATTATTGAAACTTAATTATATTAGCGTTTATTTAAATGCTTGAGTTGAGATTTCATATTAATTTAAAGGGATTAAATTAAGGAAATATTATATTATAAGATAATAAATGTATTAGTGTTTTTAGATTTAAATCTAGTAGTTTAATAATAATTACTTTTAGTTACCCTTCAAAGTAGGAGGTAATTAATTTAACATGTAAATTGATTTAATCACATTAATATGTTATAATAAGATTAATCTCTAGTTTAAATATGTTAAGGCATTGAGTCGTAAAAATGAGATTTTGGCTAAGTAAGTCATAATGATATTAATTGAATTAACAATGGAATCTACCTTAGACCTAAACCATCCTTAGTTAGATTATAGTTATTAATCTAGTAAACATGATGGTTTGACATTAGAATTGAGTACTCTTCAACGGCTAGTAGACCATGCATAGTCAAAGCAGTCAATGCATATCCACTTGAACCTGTTCAAAGTTCTAAACTTGTATCTACATACCTAACTAGTAGACAACTTGAGTCTTGTATTTGTGTATGTATAGTTAACTTTGGCCTTTTAGAAAAAAATTGTAGTTGTGTTTTGCCCAACTTTTGGGCATGAAAAATAGTAACCTTAACCGGTCACAACGGTTAGAAACATAAAAGTCACTATGTCATAAACAAAAACATTACGCGGTCCAATAAAATCTTATGTAATACAATTTACCTCATCAGACATCATTAGGCATCTAAATATGTTGATACATCTTACTGTGCATACAAACTTAGGGGATAGGTTATAGATCTCACTTGTTTTTCTCCCCCTAAGCCAATTGCTTTGACTTATTCAGATGATGAAGTCTCCACATTCCCCGATGTAATGGAGTTCTCTGTATTTTCATAAGACTTTAATTCTCCTTTCTTTACCCATGTATCCTTCATTTTCTTCTTAATTTCTTCAACATTTGCAATCTTCTTGCCTTTATCATTATCAGGCCTACTCACCGGTTGACTTCCATTGTTATTCTTTTTCGTTCTGCAAGACCTAGCAAGACGTCCAATATTATTGCAATTGAAACATGTCATACCAGTTTTCCTCCATGATCTAGCATTGCCTCTATCGGTTCTCATCTTGCAATTCACTGTTGTATGTCCAAAGTTTTGACAAACAGAACAGGTACCATTGAATTGTTTCTCTCACTTTGGTAAGGACTTTTCCAATTCACATATGGCCTTACATTGGTTATTCTACCTATGCACTCATTAGACTTATGACCATATTTATTACAGTAATAATAATTAACTTGAAAAGCATTTGATATAGCATTGTAACAAACTGATCTGCCAAAAGAATTTGCAAACATAGGAACAGATGGACTAGGTTTAGACCAACAAACATTAGTAGTATGTCCTTCCTTGTGACAATTAAAACATACCGATCGGTAATTCCTCTTACTAGGTTTGTTTTTTTCACCTTGGGTGCAATCTTCTCTTCTTTATGGGTTTCCTTAGTACCAGATGACTCGCCGAATTCAAATTTGAAAAATCTTATTCCTTGTCTTTCACCAGGTCTCATTTGTTTTGAAAGTTTCTCATCAAGTTTAGTAGAACTCTTGTTGAACTTATTCAACAAGGCATTAGCATTTTTCAAATTTGAATTCTCATCTCTCAGATGCTCATTCTCACCTATGGAATTAACAAATTTCTTTATTAATATCATGTAGATGGTCCCTCAATATAGAAATTTCTTTCTTAGATCTGAAAAGCTCATCCACCTTAGCTGCTAGGGTTTCATTTTTGGCTTATAGGGCATCCTCAACATCTTTCTTAGCTTTTTCTGTAGCTCTCCTTTCTTCAATCTCTTCACCCATTTTTAATGAGAAGTTTTCCAACTCCTTTTGCATGTTTTTCTTTTCTTGCTTTAGCCTTTCAAGCATCTTGTGCATGTCCCTGTTATCCTTGGAAATCTGCTCATTCTCCAAAGTTACAGCTTGAACTATAAATTCATCAGATCCACTTTGCTCAAAAATGTGTTCAATAAGATCTTGACTTTCAGTCAAATGTTTGAGAATCTCCTATCTCTTACCCCTAGAGATCTTCAATTGGTCTTCAAGTTTGTCAATCATGTCCTCAGCATCAGCAAGTTGTCTTCTATAAAAATTGTGCAAGAGCACCTATGCCATAGGGTACACTCTTGTAATACCTTGAGGGTACCTAAGGTTTCAATTTATTCAATAATGTGTTTTGGGTCCTTTGGACCTTTTCATTGTAATAAAAGACCTACTTGTAAGGCTGGTTGACACAAGGTGCCCTTATAAACCTTATGGTCAAACTTAGTCAAAGGGTCAATATATGTTTATTTATGGTGTTTTAGTGTGAATTAGGTGGTTTTTGGTTGGAATGAATCCAATTAAGTTCCTAGAGGGTCATAGGGAGTTGAGGTCATCAAAAATGCAAAAAATGTTGTCAAAGTTGCCAAAGTTGCTTGACAACTTTTGCAACTTTTCTTGCAAAGTTGTTAAAATCAATGAATAACTCCACCAATGGTTCATTTTTTTTTAAAATTAGTTATGAAAATTGGTCTGAGGGTATATATTCCCACATATGTCAAATATACATAGAGAAGTACATGTATGCAGGTTTTGGTGGTATTGAAGTAATAAAAACTCATTGTTTTCTTGCAAACTGTGTTATTTTTCCTATTTTGTACTATTAGTGTGTGATCGATAAGGGATCAAATCATTCATGGTTGGAATTTAGGATATTTAGGCTTCCAAAAATATTTTTCTAATTTCATTTGGCTAATAATTATGGGAGGTACAATTATTTTTGTCCAAGTTGATCTGTAAACCCTCATTTGCTTAGGGTTTCGAGAAGATGTGCCCCTAACTTTCAATTCCACAGTAGGGTTTCCATAGATCTTGGTGAAATGAAATTAGGGGAAGGGTACTTTAAGATCCTAGGAGAATGATACAAGAGGATTATGTTTGATATTTTACCACCAAGTCCTAACCGAGCATCCTCTATGTGCTTAGTTACAGTCTAATGCAATTTGGTCCACAAAAAAATATAGTGAGTGGTTAGATCTCATTTTATGTTGGAATTATTATTATTAGATTCAAATAGACCTATCTTATTCATTGTTTCAGTATTTTGAATCCATTTGTGGGTACATGTTTTGTAAATTGGACCTAATTAGGCATATTAGGTCTTTGATCACAGTGTGTGTTTTGGGGTACAGGTACAGAGTCAAGATCTGAGTCTTTCATTGGAAATAGTAATCCATAAAGAGTATTTGAATCCATAATTTGTTTATAAATTCCCTTGAGTATTTTAAAATTTATTGTTGAAAAACCTTGTTTCTAGGGCTACTAAAAGTGGTTGGTCTATTAGGCCTATAAGGACAAGTTTTCTTTTGGGGTTAAAAGGATAACCTAGGAGTCTTTTGATGGTCCTAACCTTGTTGTATATGACTATTTTAACCCTAGACCACTCCCTAAGAAGAAGGGTGAAGGATTTGTGCATGAGTGATGATTGGAAGGAGAGACCTTGAAGGGTCATTTGTCATCAATTTGGAGACACACTAGTTTAGTGTGAGTGGAAAGAGCTTGTTTACAATTTTTATCGCAAAAAGGAATTGAATGGTGAATTAAGAGGGTCCTTCTGAGAAGTTTGAAGAGGTACCTAAGGAATGGACAAGTAGATATTCACAATAGTGATCCAATTGGTAATTGGTTGAATACTTAGAGGTTGGGCTCATTAACAACCTTACCCTTCTCCACTCTGCATCATAGTGGTATCAAAGAAGGTATAGATCTTTAGAGAAAGGTAGTATATGTCAGAGTGGTGTGATAAAGAGGCTCAAGGGTGTGATCAAGAGGCTCAATACATGCATCCCAAGGGGATGACCGCTAAGGTACTAAGAAGGTTCCAAGAAGTAGAGGAATAAACTAAGAAACTGGTAGAGGAAGTCAAAAGGTTGAAGGGTAAAGAGGATTTTCTTTGATTCAGAAGAGGAAGAAGGAGATGAGGAAGAATCCCCTAGGTAGGTAGAGATTCCTACAGAAAAAAGATACTTTATTGATTCCCTTAAAATGATTGGAAGAAAGGCCTCAAATGGAAGAGGATACATCCCTACCTTTAGTGGGAGAATGAATCTAGATGAATTTATGGATTGGATTGAAGCAATGATAAGTTTATTTGAGTGTGCAGAGGGGCCTAAGAACCAGAGGGTGAAGGTAGCCAAATTTAAGATGAAGGGTTCTGCCTTGACATGGTGGAACTATGTGTAGGATGAAAGGATAAAAGTAGGGAGGAATCATATTTCCTCTTGGCCTAGAATGGTGGCCAATATTAAGGAGGTGTATATTCCTGATGACTATGAATTCCAATTGTACATGAAGAGAAAAAGTCTCAAACAAAAGGAGAATGATGTTAGTACTTTCACAGAAGAGTTTTACAAACTCAGTCTTAGATCAGGACAGCAATTAAATACTTGAATAACCTCAAGTATAGTATCCAAGAGGAATTATGAAATCTAGCCCCTGATACAGTACATAAGTGCTATCAATTAACACTAAGGGTGGAGGAAAAATTGAAGAGGAAGCAGGATCATAATAATAGAGGAAGAGGGGGTGGGAACTTTAGAGGTAGAGGAGAATCTAATGGCAGATGTCACTCGCCAAGACCCTAAGGAGATCAGAGCCAAGGAGAGAAAAAAGAGACTCAAATTTCAGAGGTAATTGTAGAGGAAAAATATCGAGGGCGAGAATAATATTTGTAGGTAGAAACTTTGACCCCTTAAGGTGTTACAACTGCAATCAAGTTGGCCACCCTGCTCATAGTTTCCCAAAGAGATTAGGATCAAACAATAAAGGTGACAGAATAACAGGTAATTGATTCAAGATGATGCATGAAGTGTTAATTATCCATCCAAGGATTTGGATCCAAAAGAAGGGGTATGCCTGATGATGAAGAGGACTTTGTTTAAGGTCCATGTTACACAAGAACCATCTCAGGGGTAGACATTATTCAGAACCTCATGCAAAATTGATGGCAAGGTATGTAAACTTTTGATTGATTCTCATTAAATAGAGAATTTATTATCTCTTGAAATGGTAGAAAAGATAAAGTTAACAAGAACCCCTCACCCTTTTCCTTACAAAGTTTCATGGTTAAATAAGAACCAACAAACTGTAGTAGATGAACAATCTTGGGTAGGTTTTTCAATTGGGGATTATAAGGATAAATTCTTGTGTGATATAGTGGATATGGATGCATGTAATTTACTATTAGGTCACTGGTGATATGGATTTAAATAATATTAGAGGATCAACTATGATGTTTTGAAGCCAATTATGGCTTTTGAATGTAATAATCCAAATGTATTGAGAAAAATGTCATAATGGTCCTAAAGGGACCATAGGACCAAATAACATAATCACTAGATCCATATTGTGTAAAGGTTCAGAGGTTTTTAGAATGGTTTAATAATGTAATGAGATCCATTTGGAGGCCTTAGTAATAGGTAGGGGTTGTTATAAGTTCATTTGTTAGGAGTTAGGAATTTTGAATTTTTAAATCCTAACAACTAGTTAGTTATTGGAGGGATTCATGATTTTGAGTTGTTTTGGGTTGTTTATGTAACCCAACCAATATGAATCGGTTGGATTAAATTAAATATGAGTCTATAAAACCTTTCAATTTATTTATTGATAGAGGAGTACGAATTGGAACAGACTGTAACAAGGAGAAAGACTGAATTTTATAAAAACTCCATTTTCTTGTTGTTTTGATCTATTCTTCTTTTATGGTATGACATTTAACCTTAAGGTTTTGTTATATTAAGGTGTATTATTAATTTATATACCATTTCAATTCTCATTTGAATCCTTTTTTAAGTTTTAAAGTTCTAGTTTATTTATTTCCCTCTAACTGGTCTAGAATAGTGATAATAATTTAAGTATTTTGAGAATTTTATAGATCTAAGGGTAATTCTATGAATTTCTTCCACTATTACTCACATAATGGACCCTCTTTAATATTTAATATTTACATAGTTTTATAACTATTTAATGTGCAAGGAGTGTAGACAAAGGGGTGTACACCGTGACTGTCCTTAAGGAGAGTGCATGAAATAGGCGCCAAAGGTATAGCAGCAGGAGATCTGCTCAAACAAGGTGATAATTTTATGTTTGTAAGTTACTAATATAATCATGTAGAAGGTTTAGGAACTTGGAGTAATTTTTTGAAGTGAAGGGAAGGGCCTTAACTAGAAAACCCTAGTTTTAGGCTTCTTATGGGAGGGTTTTGGGGTTTTTGTATCAAATGAAGTCATGAGTCCAAATTTCTTGGAAACTCCTTTGATTAGGATCGAAATACAATGATTTTGGGAGTTATAAGGTTTGTGGATAATTTTAACATACACTTGCTTTGTAAAAGTGGGTTAATTTGCCCCTAAAACTAGTCTAATATCTCTACCTCGTATAGATTGTTCAAAGGAACCCTAGTTGGTCTTGGGATTTGTTATAGAACTCAGTAAAGGTTATCTAAATAACTAATTATTTTTTGAAGTGTTTTGGGAAGTTTGGAAGAAAAATGAAGAAAATAGTCTGAGAATGGCTAGTAGGCTGGTAGGCATAGTTGAAGGGTCTAAGTTGGGTTTGAGACATTACTTGACCAAATTCATCTTATACCCCACCCTCTAAAAAATTTACCCTTGGAAATATGACCTATAATCTCAACATGATGGGAAGATAAACACATATACAATCCTTAATGATGGTGTGAAGTACACTGTGAACCCCCTTCCTGATGGCAGGGCTGAAAAACCAAAGGAAACAATAGCCACCCTATTAAGAGAAAAGGAGATGATACAAAAAATAAAGGAGTCAGATGTAGGATATCCCCTGATCCTAAAACAAAAAGATAAGTCAATTACATCAGAGGAGAATTAGATTCCTAAAGGAGTGCATAAATTGTTCGATACCTATCATGGGGTAGTTGCAGAAGATTTTTCCAATACCCTCCCACCCATTAGGGATATAATTCATAAAATTGACTTGATACCATGATCATTCCTACCTAATAAATCTTCATATAAAACAACACCAACCAAAACACAGAAATCTCTAGACAGGTCATAGATTTGCTAGAAAAGGGCCTAATACAAAAGAGCATAAGTTTGTGTTGTACCTTAAATTTTGGCTCCTAAAAAGGATGGAAGGTGGAGGATCTATACATATTCTAGGGAATTTAATAAGATAACAATAAGTTATAGGTTCCCTATACCTAGGATAGAAGATTTGTTGGACCAGTTGGGGTGCTTCTTATTTCTCAAAGATAGACCTTAAATCAGGCTATCATCAAATAAGAATTAGGCCTGGAGATGAGTGGAAAATAGGATTCAAGACCAAGGAAGGACTCTATAAATGGATTTTTCATGCCATTTAGCCTAAGTAATTTTATGAGGCTCATGAATGAATTGTTTCATGACTTCAATTGCAAGCTTATTATTGTTTATCTTGATGATATATTAGTGTATAGCATAAGCAAGGAAGAACACCTGGATCATTTAAACCAAGTCTTGAGAAGGCCCCATGAACATAAACTAATGATCAATTTGGAAAAGTGTACTTTTATGCAGGAAGAGCTCACATTTCATGGATTTTTCATCTCAAAGGGCACTCTTAAAATAGATTTTTCAAAGGTAGAAGCGATCATTAACTGGACACCTCCTAAAATGCCAAGTGATGTGAAAAGTTTCCATGGCTTAGCCATATTTTACAGAAAGTTCATCAAAAAATTTAGTCACATATGCAAACCCATCCTTGACACCATTAAGGGAGTTAAGAAGGTAAGATTCCTTTGGACAAAAGTAGAAAATAATGCTTTTGAATACCTTAAGTCTAGAGTGGCACAATTTCCAATTTTGGTTCTCCCTGATTTCAATAAAGTATTCACTGTTGAAACTAATGTAAGTAATTTGGAAATAGGGGAAATCCTTAGTTGGGAAGGTAGGCCTATATCTTTCTTTTTAGAAAATTTAAATGAAGCCAAACATAAATTCTCTACTTATGATTTAGAGTTATATGCCATGTAACAAGCCTTGAAAAAGTGGAGACATTATCTCCTACCAAAGGAATTTGTTGTATACACAGATAACCATGCACTAATCTATTTGAATGGGAAGGAAAATTTGAGTTGCAAGCATATGAAATGGGTAGAGAAACTCCAAGCATATACCTTTGCAATCAAGCACAAGAATGGCCAAGAAAACAAGGTGGCAGATGCTCTCGGCGGGAGGATAGCATTGGTACAAGAATTTCAGTTACAAAGCATTGGTATAGATGCCTTAAAAGGATTTATATGAGGGATATGAAGCCTTTGGTGAAGCATATCAGGTTTTCACTAAACTTGTAGATGCATATCATACTAATTTTTCTAAATATTTAATTCAAGATGGATTGCTATTTAAGGGTGGACAGTTATGCATTCCAAAATTCTTAATGAGAGACAATATAATCAAGGAAAAACATTATGGAAACATGAGTGGACACTTTGGGTTGGATAAAACACTTGAAATGACTAGGAGAAACTATTTTTGGCCTAGGATGCAAAATGATGTTAGAAAATTTGTGGAAACTTGTGTTATATGCCAAAGAGCCAAAGGTGTATCTACAAATCAGGGACTATACCAACCCCTTCCTATTCTGAACAGGCCATGGGAAATCATAAGTATGGATTTTGTAATGACTCTCCCAAGAACAAAGCAAGGGTATTATAATTTGTTTGTAGTAGTGGATAAATTTAGAAAAATGGCCCACTTTATACCTGGTGGTACCCTAAATTTTGATCATTTAGAAGTCCCAATCCATTATCAAGAAGCAAGTTTCTCCATACTAAAAAAATCAAAGGAAGGAGGATTTATGACACAAATAAATAGAACTAACTAATCAAAGCCTTCAGAAAATGCTAGAATTTCAACCTGCTACAAAGATTATGCTGACAGAGGCTGAAGATGGTCAAATTTTAAAAATCTAAAATGATCCAATTCGGGAAATCAAATTTCCTATCTCTAGCAGAAATGTAATCTTTCCACAATGTGTTTTTTATTTTTTACCAAAGCCAAATATGAAAGTTAGGTAGTTATTTTTTAGTTAGTTTATTGTTTTTTGAAAATAATTTTTAATAAGGGTTGTGTCTTTTCACCCTAAAGAGGTGTGAAAGCCACTCAAACACACACACACACACACACACACACACACACACACAGATATATATATATATATATATATATATATAATACAAAATGTAAAGAGACAAGACAATACAATATAATACAATTTCACATATTTTGATAATTTTGGATCAACAACTATAACATGGACCTGGATGTACTATTTTTTTAAAAAATCAATAAAGATAAGTCTTTTTCTTCATATATGTAATTGTTTCATTAATCATTTTACAATTAGTCCCTTGGATAAACCAATAGAACTTCTTCAAAGTGATAGTTTGATGTGCATGCTTCCTAATTTGATTCATAGTCTATATTTATAATTGGTTTTCTCATTTTGCATGGTTAAATTATGTTGATTGAGGCCTCAGTCAATTGGGTTGTCATCTGAGAAGTATTACCCTTTTGAAATGTCTCTGAATTTTTTTTAGGTTGCATGTACATTCCATAACACCTTTGAAGTGATAATTTTTCTTATAAAACTCTCTCTGAGGTTGAACATTGAACAAAGCATTTTAGTTAGTGACTCTACTGAGGGAGAAGACTTAGAAGGAGATGGTGGATTTTTTTTTCACATGTATCCATAATTTCCTAGAGATGGTTGGAATGATAGTGACTCTATTGCCCGTGGTTGATTAAGGCACTAGTCTTTCTTGTTTATTTGGATTATAGTTATTTAGTTCATTGTTTATAGTTTTGTGATATCTTATCTATCTATTCATTTCAAATTACATACACATTTACTAAATATTCTTCCAATTAATCAAAGTATTTCAATTTACAGTTCATGATATATTTCTTTCAGTTAGATTTCTTTCAAGTGCCTTTCCATACTTGAGAGAGAAGGTTGAAATGTTACTTATCTGCTATAAAATTCCTTGTAACTTGAAGGATAAGTCAAGGTATAGGCCTACTAGCCTTGGTTTTGCAGAGCCAAAATTGCAGAATTTCCAACCTTGCCTTGGTTGTGACTTGTAAGTTGGCCAAATCACTTGGGTTTCCAAGCATTGGATTGGCAAGTCCATAGGAAATCCAATCTGTTGATTTGAGCACCAACAGATTGGCGACTCTGCTAGGGAGTTGTTCAAAAGAACATTTTTGTATTTTGCCTAGAAGCTCTGGTGATATATTTAAGACTCTACTGAGAGAAAAGAACTTAGAAGATAGTAAGTATTTTCCTTCTGATAAGAATGTGGTGACTCTATTGAACAAAGCATTTTAGTTAGTGACTCTACTGAGGGAGAAGACTTAGAAGGAGATGGTGATTTTTTTTTCAAATGTATCCATCATTTCAAAGAAAGCCTTTTATTCTAGATGGTATTAGGTCATTAGATCTTAGGAGAATTCAATGCATCCCACATAATTTATGCCCTAAAATTTCACAACTTCTACCAAAGTTCCATGGAGAATGGGATAAATCGACACTACAACACTTGGATGCATTTTATACATTCATAGAAGATTATGAGGTTTTTATAGAGGATCAGGTGATGAGGCTATTTATCAAGACGTTAAAATATAATTCCAGACAAGTATATGAATCACTGCCCACACAATGTATCTCATCATGGAGACAGTTTGAGCAATGGTTTCTTTATAAATTTCATGATGTTAGTGGTGAAGAAGACAACATGTGCTATGAACGGTATGAAGACCAAAGTTGCAGTATGGAAGAAGATCCAAATTACATTGTAGAAGAATAATTGTACATGTCCCCTTTGGATACATTCTTAAATTTGGAAAGATATGAAGGAGAATCTGCAATACATTTGTTCATGAGAATGATAAGGATTTATCAAAAAATACCTTCAGATATTAGGTCTTTTGGAAGGGAATTAATGGATAAACTTTGTGAGTTAGGAATCTACCATGATTCTCAACTGATAGATTTTCTTTATCAAATGTGTGAAGAGTTGAGGGTAGAGAGGGATGAATATAGGAAAAAATTTACAATTACTCCAAATTTGAATGCTATTGAAATCTGTGATCAGAATAAAAGGGTTCCTGTAATTGAAAAGAATGATGTCATAGAGGAAGAGAATCCAGATTAGGTTGAGGAGGAATATATACATGATGAGATTTGTATGGAGACAGGTATCAATAACCATGATGATGAGGAAGAAAATCTTCTCAGTATAGAAGAAATCTCATATTTACTAGACATGGATTGGTACATGCTCAGGGGGTACTAGATGAAGAAGATGATAAATTTTAGGAATCAAATAACTGAGATGAAATAGAACAGCATGCACCATATGAACACGAAGAATTTTTAGATGAAATCTCTCATGGAGATATGCTCAATTTCTCTATATCCTTGAATCCATTATTTTAAGAATATTTTCTATGCAATCAAGTCCATCAACATCATGATAAAGACAGTGGGTCTAGTGATTATTTTGAAGATGATGAAACTCAAAATATGTATGGGGAAGTGTATTCAAAAAGTGAGACGTGCATTATTTCATCCTATGAGCAGAAGTTGTATCAAACATGTGAAGATGAGATGGAATCAAACATGCATAATGAGGAGAATGTGTTGAAGATTAGTTTTGAAAATTATCCGAGTATCCTATCTGATCAAATTCTTGATAAGAAGGAAGTTCCTAAATGTGAGTTATCTCCAAATCCTTTTTGTGAAGAGAAACATCATCTTGATTTTAGGGAAGATTGTGTACGTAAAGGCATCCAAGCAGAAGATCTTAATCTAGTTACTTGTATGGTTGATCAAATGCATGGGGATCTTCTATTTAGAAAGAACTACAGTGCACCTGCTAACTTTTCTAATGGTAAACAAAAGTCAAAGTGTATTAATAAATAAATGAATGTTTTCCATGAGAATGGTGGCATCGTATTCAGGAGATCCAAAGTATTACATGATTTGAATTATGTGTTCGATAGAGGAAAGAAGCAGTGTTCACTTTTTCTTTTTCTTTTTTCTTTTTTTTTGTGGGGGGGGGCTGGGGCCATCCAATTCACTTTACATCAGATTAAGTGTGGATACTTGGTCTACTTCTCCAGAGATAGCTAGAATCTCGCTTTTCTCACAGGGAGCATACATCTCCAGAAAGAGCCACTGGCGGTACCCTAAATTTTGATAATTTAGAATTCCCAATCCATTATCAAGAAGAAAGTTTCTCCATACTAAAAAAATCAAAGGAAGGAAGCTTTATGACACAAATAAATAGAACTAACTAATCGAAGCCTTAAGAAAATGTTGGAATTTCAACCTGCTACAAAGATTATGCCAATAGAGGCTAAAGATGGTCAAATTTTAAAAATCTAAAAATGATCCAGTTCGGGAAATCAAATTTCCTATCTCTAGCAGAAATCTTAGCTTTTCACGATGTGTTTTAGATTTTTGACCAAAACCAAATCTGAAAGTTAGGTAGTTAGTTTTTAGTTAGTTTTTTGTTTTTTGAAAATAATTTGTAATAAGGGTTGTGTCTTTTCACCCTAAAGAGGTGTGAAAGCCACTCAAACACATATATATACATAATGCAAAATTTAAAGAGACAAGACAATACAATATAATAGAATTTCACATATTTGGATAGTTTTGGATCAACAACTATAACATGGACCTAAATGTACTATTTTTTAAAAAAATCAATAAAGATAAGTCTTTTTTTCTTCATATATGCAATTGTTTCATTAATAATTTTACAATCAGTCCCTCGGATAAACCAATAGAACTTCTTCAAAGTGATAGTTTGATGTGCATGCTTCCTAATTTGATTCATAGTCTATATTTTCAATTGGTTTTCTCATTTTGCATGGTTAAATTTTGTTGATTGAGGCCTCAGTCAATTGGGTTTTCATCTGAGAAGTATTACCCTTTTGAAATATCTCTGAATTTGTTTTAGGTTGCATGTACATTCCATAACACCTTTGAAGTGATAAGTTTTCTTATAAAATTATCTCTGAGGTTGAACATAAGATTGGTATGATAGTGACTCTATCACCCATGGTTGATTAAGGCACTAGTCTTTCTTTCTTATTTGGATTATAGTTATTTAGTTCATTGTTTATAGTTTTGTGATATATTATCTATCTATACATTTCAAATTACATACACATTTACTAAACATTATTTCAATTAATCAAAGTATTTCAATTTATAGTTCATGATATATTGCTTTCAGTTAGATTTCTTTCAAGTGCCTTGCCATACTTGAGAGAGAATGTTGAAGTGTTAATTATCTGCTATAAAAAGCCTTGTAACCTGAAGGATAAGTCAAGGTATAGGCCTACCAGCCTTGGTTTTGCAAAGCCAGAATTGCAGAAGTTCCAACCTTGTCTTGGTTGTGACTTGTTAGTTGGCCAAATCACTTGGGTTTCCAAGCATTGGATTTGAAAGTCCATAGGAAATACAATCTGTTGATTTGAGCACCAACGATACCATGCAAGAGTACAAATGATGCCTCTCATATTTCCAACCTCTTTTTCAAAGAAGTAGTAAGGATCTATGGGTTGTTACTTAACATTGTATCAGATAGGGATGTCAAATTCCAAGGACATTTTTGGAGAACCCTATGGAAAAAACTAGGGACAAACTTGGCATATAGTTCAGCCTACTATCCTCAAATAGATGGTCAAACTAAATTGGTAAATAGATCACTTATAAATCTATTAAGGTGTATCACAAAATAGTGTAGATAAACATGGGATGTTTTGTTACCATGGGAAAAATATGCATTTAATGACTCCATAAATAGATCCACTAGAAAAAATCCTTTCCAAGTCATGTATTGGATGCATCCTAAAGGAGTCATGGAACTTAGAGACATGCCAAATGATGCCAAGATAAGTGCAGAAGGAGAGGAGTTGGAAAAACTTATTAAACAGTTCCATGAATAGGTTAAAATATCTTTGCAACAAAATACTGATAAGTACAAGAAGTAGGCAGATCAGAAAAGAAGGGCAGTTCATTTTCAGATTGGAGACAGATTATGGGCATACCTAAGAAAGGGGAGACTCCCAAAAGGAAGACATACAAAGTTACAAATGAGAAAAATAGGCCCATGCACCATTCTTCACAAGTTTTGTGATAATGCATATGAAATCACACTACCCCCTAACATTTCAATTTCTCCTATTTTTAACATCTTTGATCTCACTCCTTATAAAGTTGATGCAAGTACTAAGGACTCTTTACAGGTGAAATAATAGGTTGAATGGTTCAAAGACTTACCTCATAGTGAGCCTGTGAAATTGGAGAAAATCCTTGGCACCAAGGTAGTGAAGAAGACCAGAAGGCACACATACAAGTAGTATTTGGTCAAGTGGAAAGGACTCCCAGAAGTGGATGCTACTTGGATGGATTAGAAGGCCATTGAACAACATGACACAACATTAGATAAGTTTCTCTCAAGTGGAACTTGAGCTTTTCGTCCAAGGGAGTATGGTGTAGGAAAACCTCTACCAAAGGGTACACTCTTGGAATTCATTGAGGGTATCTAAGGTTTCAATATATTCAATAGGGTGTTTTGGGTCCTTTGGACCTTTCCATTGTAATAAAAGACCTACTCATAAGGTTGGTTGACACAAGGTGCCCTTATAAAACTTGTGGTAAAACTCAATCAAAGGGTAAATATATGTTTATTTGTGGTGTTTTAGTGTGTTTTACGTGGTTTTGGGTTGGAATGAATCCATTTAAGGTCCTAGAGGGTCATAGGGATTTGAGCTCATGAAAAATGCAAAAAATGTTGTCAAAGTTGCAAAAGTTGATTTGCAACTTTTGCAACTTTTCTTGCAAAGTTGTTAAAACCAATGAATAACTCCTCTAAAGGTTCATTTTGCTTTAAAATTAGTTATGAATTATTTTTTGAGGGTATATATACCCATATAATTCAAATATACATAGAGAAGTACATGTATGCAAGTTTTGGTGGTATTGAAGTAATAAAAACTCATTATTTTCCAGTAAACTGTGTTATTTTTCCATACTGTAATATTGGTGTGTGATCGATAAGGGATAAAATCATTCATGGTTGGAATTTAGGATGAATTAGGCTTCCAATACTATTGTTTTGATTTCATTTGGTGAATAATTAAGGGAGATACAATTGGTTTTGTCTAAGTTGGTCTATAAACTCTCATTTGCTTAGGGTTTGGAGAAGATGTCCCCCTGACTTGCAATTTGACAATGGGATTTACATGGATCTTGGTGAAATGAAATTAGGGGAATGGTACTTTAATATCCCAGGATAATAATACAAGAGGATTCCATTTGATATTTTTACCACCAAGTCCTAATCAATCATCATCTATGTGTTCGATTACAATCTAGTGCAATTTGGTGCAATACAAAATATAGGGAGTGGTTAGATCTCATTTTATGTTGGATTTAGTATTATTAGATCAAAATATACTTTTATCATTCTATTTTTTAGTCTTTTAATCCATTTTTGGGTACATGTTTTGTAAATCAGACCTAATTAGGCCTAGTAGGTCTCAGATCATAGGTTGTGTTTTCGGGTACAAGAACAAAGTCAAGATCTGGGTATTTAATGGGAAATAGAAATCTATAAAGGGTATTGTAATCCCTTATTTTTTATCAATTCCCTTAAGGATTTCAAAATTTATTAATGAAAAACCTTGTTTTTAGGGCTACTAAAAGTGGTTGGTCTATTAGGCCTATAAGGACAATTTTCTTTTGGGGTTAAAAGGAAAACCTAGGAGTCTTGTGAGGGTCCTAACCTTGTTTTATATAAATATTTGAATACTAGAACTCTCCCTAATAATAAGGGTGAATTATTTGTGCATGGGTGATGATTGGAAGGAGAGACCTTGAAGTGTCATTTGTCATGAATTTGGAGACACGCCAATTTAGTGTGAGTGGAAAGAGTCTACTTAAAATTTGTCCTACACAAAGGAATTGAATGGTGAATTAAGAGATTCCTTGTGAGAATTTTTAAGAGGTCACTCAGGAAGGAACAAGGAGATAGTCACAATAGTGATCCAATTGGTAAGTGGTTTAAGACTTAGAGGTTGGGATCATAAAAAACCTTACCCTGCTCCACTTTGCATCAAAAAATCCATATATCCCTTAATGATATCTCCCAAGATGTTATACTTCTTCAAGGGCACACAAATCTGATACCAATTATTTATATATAGAATCACTGAGAGGATGGTGAATCAGTGCAAACAGAACATATAATTATTCAACCAAAGATCTAATTATGCTCTTAAGTAACTTCCACAAAATCAAACAAGTAACTATAACAATGCAATAGAAGTAAAGTAATTCAATCAACCACAAAGAAAAAACCATAACACCACAAATGTTATCGTGGAAACCCTTTTTAGAGGGAAAAAATGATAGTGGGGATGACACCCATAAATCTCTTCACTACAGATAAAAGAGTTTCTTGTTAGGAGCTTACAATACCCTATTAAGGGCTCACCCTGTTAGGAGTGACTACTACCTTGTCAGAAGTACAATGAGATCTGTTAAGATCTACCTTTCTAGAGGATTTTGAACTCCTTCTCAGAAGTCACCTTGTTAGAGGAATTACACAAAAGACTTGTTATAGTCCACCATGTTAAGGGATTTAACCTTGCTAACCTCTTGAGTTAGCCTTGAGAAATGAACATGAATCACTGATCCTGATAGCATTTCTTGCCTATAAGATCCAATCCAATCTCTGATTTAGCATCCCTTTTTATAGTTGTTCTTAATTCGGTTAAACATTAAAAACAATCCACATGTCATCCCTCAATTTGACTTAAAACATGAAAACTCACATCAATAAATCTTCACATGTCAGCCCAAAAAATTTAATACCAACACTTAATATAAAACATCATCATTAACTTAACTTCCTTAACCATCTAATCATCAGGTATCAAACGGTAACTCAACCAGTTCACATAGAACAATAACCAAAAACTATCTTTCACACATTGTTGATTTAATTGTCACAGTCATAAATATGTACTCCTTTGATCATAATAAGACTCTAGTAATGATTGCATCTCCCAAATATGTGCACCTTCTCAAGTGCTACTCAAAACTCAAAACTATTATTGTCTTCCTACTTACCGATCAGAACACTTAGTATATTTTCTTCACCTATTCATCCTGTCAATTGGTTAGGGTAACCTATGCACCAAAATTAATAGAGTTAACAAGTGTCCAAAAATGACAAACATAAACTCATCATTTCCTGACCAAAATTCAGCATAATACCAACAAAAGTTTCTTCTTTAATAAACCTCCTTGTTGAACAAGTGTTGATGTTCAACTGGACTTGTGGCATTTTTGAAGTGGACGCTTTATTTGTGAAAACTAAATCATCATCATCCACCATCCATGAAAATAGAGCACTGATGGGAGAAATTCCTAGCTCTTGTTCTAGAGACATCCCCTACATCTGGGTTTTCATCATGGATTTTTCTATCCCAAGGGAAGAGAAGCGGTAGTTACCAATATCAAGGGTCATTCCTTGGCTTCTCTACTCTGTTATCTTTTGTTGTAAATTTCTTCTAGGGAAATATTAGGGTATGAGAATCATTGCATGGCAAACACCATGCATTTAGGTCCTATTCAAAGTTGTTCTGAGTAGTCACTAACTCTCACTTATAATTAGGTAGAACAAATTGTAATGGTGTCGATGGAGGAGGAATAACAACCAACTGTTTGGAATTCTAGTTCTGGCTATTATTGCTCTGATTGTTATTCTCTTGATTATTTCTATTCCAGCCTTGGTATTTATTTGGCTTGTATGAAGGCCTTCCATTTTGTTGATTCTGGAAATTTTGATATGGAAGTTGCTGGATTACACCATTCTACCTCTTCAAGTTGGTCAAATAATTTGATACTGTGTGTGTAAATTACTGTAAGCTATATCTACAACACAAAACTTCAATAAATCATTAGCTCAATTGGTTATTTCATAAGAATAATTCAAATAATATCAAAACACAATTGAAATCAATTTATTTCTTCCTATTCATGAAGATTGTGATCTAATTATTAGTGCTCTAATATTTATATATATTAGATCAGTGAATAGACAATCATGAAATAGAAGATTCAATTAAAATGCATCTACATTGATGACATGTAACTAATTAAATGTTTGAAGATGTTAATTTGATCACCAAAATGTAGAAAGATAATGCAAGACATTAAATCAGTTAATGGATTATATTGTCATTGATGTCAACTTGATATAATCTAACCGGTTATAATCAAAGTGCCAAAGACTTCAGAGAATCAGATAGAGTAATATTATGCTTTCAGTAATACATAAAAGACAAGCATTCACTAAGTGACTACAAACACCGACGACTAGTGGAACCCGACGGATGGAGATCACTGAAAGTTAAGTCACAGTGATGCCCGAGAAAACAAACTGATGAGCCTTACCAAAGAGAAGGGTCACAAGAATTACCGACGGCCAGAATTACAGTATTACCCGATGAGAAAAACTTTGCAGTGAAGCCTGAAGGACAGACAACCATAGAAAATAGAAAACCCTAATGAAGAAGCCCGAGGAGAATTGAAGTGTTGACCGAAGCTGTCAAAGAGTTAAACCACCAAAGTTAACTAGAGTTCAAAAATGAAAAAATATCTAGCTAGCAGAGCTAAATATAGACTTAACTAGTAGTTATCATTGTTTTCATCGACAAGATAAAGACATAGATAAGTAAAGGATTTAAAGTTGTTTTGTCCAGTTGGCAAGAATATTTCTATGAGATAAAAAAGGAGTTATGCTTTAAATCATATTGGCTAAGATTGCGGATCACGCCAAGATCAAGAAAATCAAGAACCTAGAAATGGTGATATCATGTCTAAAAAGAGACAACTTAATTCATAATGAATTAAGGGGAGTGAATGAAAAAGAGGATGTTGAAGAGAAACTGATGAAGAACAACTTCATATAGTCCTGATCAATCAAGCTGAGGAAAGAGCTAAAGATTTCTGCAGACACTGAGCAATAGAGCACAACATCACCGAGCAAAAACAAAAGTGGAGCAAAGGTATTGAAAATATATATTGATTAGAATAGTTTTAATGAGCTTACAATAGATATGAAAATCTGCAAGTATAAGTTGTATATGTGAACAGATCATACTATTTCAGTTTAAGATTCAGAAAGTCTCTTAAACAAGCAAGATTTAAAGATCCTTTCTATATTGAGATACATCCCAAGGAATATCAAAAATTTTGATCATGAAGATAGCATGAGATGTCAGATACCATTTGACAAACCAGGGTTTTGTCATAGAAGGTAGCATAGAGATGCCCAATATCAAGTGACAAACTAATATTTTAAATCCTCTAACAAGGTCACACCTAACAATGTGTTTGTAACCTTTAACAGGGTTGGATCTTCACTGAGCTCACTTCAGAAGAGTGAAAATTTTGGGTTACCGGTCCCAAGTGGTTTTTCCCTTAACAGGGTTTCCACATTAAAAATCCATGTATCAATGTGTTTATGAGTCCTTAATTTAGTGTTTTTTATTTCACATAACTAATCTGGATTGAGCGGTATACACTAAGCTATTTAATGTCATTCAGTAAATTGAAAGACTAATATTTGGTAAACATACAGATTAAGGTTTAACAAAGCACTCTAAGCAGTAGTTATTTAATAAGTATATTTGAAGGCATACATTTTGTAGGAATGAAGAGAAATAGAGGCTTAATATTGTGGTACTAAGTTTTTGGGTTGATTAATTGGAATTTGTTTTAGGCCACTGATTGACTCCCCCCCCCNGCTCCCCCCCCCCCCCCCCTCTTAGTTATTACTAACAATTGATATTAGAGCTTATGTTCTTAGAAAGGGAGTTTAACAGCTCAAGAAAAAGATCACAAGATGAACAAATGAGATGTGCCCAAGTTGAATAAAGACAACTTTGCATCATGGAAAAGTAGAATAAGACTCCACCTATCAGGTTTTGGTAATGATGTTACTCAACACCTTGATACTGAATATATGTTTCATACAGGACCTCACACTCTTGAGCAATTAAGAGAAAAGCATGAGCATAATTGCATGATGATAGAACTTGCCTCATCACTCTTTGATGCTAAGTTTGAAGATGTCAAAACCTACACCTCTGCAAAGAAAATGTGGGATAAATTGAAGTTGGTACATGGAGGAGATGCTAATGTACTAAGATCCAAGGTAGAAATCCTAAGAGGGAAGTTTGATGACCTAAGGATGAAAGAAGGAGAAAATATCACTCACTATAGTTGCAGAATCAAAGAGGTAGTCAATGCTATCTGAGGAGTTGGAGGTGTACTTGAAGAGGAGACAGTGGTAAGTAAAATCTTAAGAACCTTATTACGTGTATATGCTATTATATTTTTTGCTATTGAAGAAATGAGAGCAGTTGCAAACAATACAGTTACTCTAGATAGTCTGATTGGTAGACTAATTTCATTTGAGATGAATAACTTTGATAATAGTGTCTTACCATCTATAGAATCTGCTTTCAAATATTCTTTGAAGTCAAGTCATAGACATGCTATTAGAAATGATAGTGAAAGTGATAATGAGGATCAAGGACTTGATGAGATTGAAGCACTACTGGCAAGAAGACTGCAGAGAGGCAAAGATAGATACACAGGTAAATTACCACTTGTATTTTCAATTGTAAAGAAGTTGGACACTTTGCTGCAAGATGTCCTAACAGAAGAAAATATGACAAAAGTAATAACATATCATATGAGAAGAATTTTGATAGAGGTGATAACAGAGATTACCGAAGCAAATGAAAATCTGACAAAAGAGATACCTGAGACTATAAGGACAAATGAGAGAAATATTGTTACCTAGCTGAGAATAGAGCTGGTGATACTGACACCGAATCAAAAGAAGACATTAAGATGGTATTTTTAGCCATGAAGGATGATTCAGACGAAGAAGAAGAAAGGTATGTAGAAATTTCACTCATATCTAAGGTTAGTAAGAATGATGTTTGGATCATAGATAGTGGCTGCACTCACCACATGACCGGTGATAAGAAAAAGTTTGAAACTTTTGAATACTATAATGCTGGTTCAGTGAGAATGGGTAATAATACACCTTATCCAATTAAAGGTAAAGGAACTATAATGTTGAATAACCTGATCAAATGTGAAAATGCTTACTGGGTAAAAGGATTGAATTATAATCTGTTAAGTGTCTCGCAGCTGAATAATATAGGTCACTGAGTGGCATTTGAAAATAAGAAGGCAAAGATCTTCAATGAATTAGGAAGGTTGATCAGAACTGGTCATAAGACAAAAGGTAACCTTTTCTATCTTGATGACATTAACACCACTTGTTTGATGGCTAGAAATGAAGACATATGGTTATGGCACAAAAGATTGTGTCATGTGAATTTTGACAACATGATAAAGATAAGCAATAAAAGGAATGTCAGATGCTTACCGAGCATGACAAAGCCCAAGCATATCATGTGCAAGAACTATCAAAAAGGTAAGATGACAAAGTCTAGTTTCAAGAATAAAAACCATACATCTAATGAAATTCTATAATTAGTCCATACTGATCTATGTGGACCCATGAGTACAGAGAGTTACTATGGAGATAGGTATTTCATTCTCTTTATTGATGATTATTCTAGAATGATGACAGTTATGTTCTTAAAAGATAAATCAAAAGCATTCAAGATGTTTAAATGGTATAAGGCTATGGTAGAAAAATAAAGTAAAAATAAATTAAAATGCTTAAGGCTAGATAGAGGAGGGGAATTTATTTTAGATGAATTCACTAACTATTGCAATGAGCATGGAATTAAAAGACAGGTTTTTGCACCAAGAATACCATAGCAAAATGGAATTGCTGAGAGGAGAAACTAATCAATTGTTGACTGTGCAAGAACATTGAAGATTGAGAAAAGCATCACTCAAAAATTTTGGAGGGAAGATGTCAGTACTATTGTCTACACATTGCACAAAGTACAATTGAAGAAGGACACAAAGAAGACACCCTATGAGCTTTGGTATGGTCACACACCCAGTGTAAGTTACTTTAGAATTTTTGGCAATCAATGTTATAATTTGAAGGATGATAGAAATGGAAAGATTGACTCCAAAAGTGATGAAGGTATCTTTCTGGGGTATTCCACCAAAAGCAAGGCTTATAAATGTCTTAAAAAGTCATCTAACAAAATCATTGAAAGTGCAAAACTAAAGATAGATGAATTTGCAGAAAATAATGATAAGGAAAGCATAAGAGAACCAGAGGACTACAACAGGTTTTTTTATACAAAACCTAACACTCTACCCGAGCAACAGTGTATCGCTCCTGAGCAACAGAACATTACACCTGAGCATTAGGCTGTAATTACCAAAAATCATAAATATCCTCAAGATGATGTTCCGAGCGATGGAGATCAGAATGATGGACAAAGATCTGAACAAAAACTTACCAAGTATGTCAGAAGACATCATCCATAGAATCAAATCAAAGGAGACAAGAAGGCTGGAATGAGAACAAGAAGTAAGTCACTAAACACTAGATGTTTACTTTGTGATTTTGAGCCTAAATCTGTTAACACTGCACTTAAAAATGAAGAATAGGTAAGTGCTATGAATGAAGAAATATAACAAATAGAGAAGAATAGTACATGGACACTAGTACCGAGACTAGATGATAAGAATGTCATCAGTACCAAATGGATATTCAGAAACAAGTTGAATGAGAATGGAGAAGTCATAAGAAATAAAGCAAGATTAGTATGCAAGGGGTATGCACAAGAAGAATGTATTGATTATGGTGAAACCTTTACACCCATTTCTAGACTAGAAGGAGTTATAATATTACTTTCTTATGTTGCATTCAAAGGATTCAAGGTATACTAGATGGATGTCAAATCTGCATTCCTAAATGGAATACTAGAAGAAGAGGTATACATTGAACAACCAAAAGGGTTTGTTGATCCAGACAAGAGAAACATGGTATGTAGACTACATAAAGCCTTGTATGGATTTAAACAAGCATCTAGAGCCTAGTATGAGATACTTCACTCCTATCTCATTAGTGTTGAATTTGAAAGAACTAGCAAAAATTGCAATCTGTACTTGAAAGAAGATATCGATGGCAATATTCTGATTTCTGAAATATTTGTTGATGATATAATTTTTGGGGGAAATGAAATGTTATGCAAATCATTTGCTAATGAAATGAGCAAAGAATTTGAAATGTCTATGTTTGGAGAGATCAAATTCTTTCTTGGTCTACATATTCTCCAACAAGATGCAGGCATATACATATATTGAAAAGATATATTGATCAAAATGGTTTTAATGAGCTTACAATAGATCAGAAAATCTACAAGTATAAGTTGTATATGTGAACAAATCATACTATTTCAGTTTAACCATTGGTTCAGAAAGTCTCTTAACCGAGCAAGATTTAAAGATCCTTTCTATATTGAGATACATCCCAAGGAGTATCAAAAAGTTTGATCATGAAGATAGCATGAGATGCCAGATACCATTTGACAAACCAAGGTTTGGTCATAGAAGGTAGCATA
>MU224169.1:2965405-3015006 GCA_018584345.1 Thuja plicata | reverse complement strand
AAAGATCCTTTCTATATTGAGATACATCCCAAGGAGTATCAAAAAGTTTGATCATGAAGATAGCATGAGATGCCAGATACCATTTGACAAACCAAGGTTTGGTCATAGAAGGTAGCATAGAGATGCCTGATATCAAGTGATAAACTAATCTTTTAAATCCTCTAACAAGGTCACACCTAACAGTGTGTTTGTAACCTTTAACAGGGTTGGCTCTTCACCGAGCTCACTTCAAAAGAGTGAAAATTTTGGGTTACCGGTCACAAGTGGTTTTTCCCTTAACAGGGTTTCCACGTTAAAAATCCATGTATCAATGCATTTATGAGTCATTAATTTAGTGCTTTGCATTTCACATAACTAATATGGATTGATCGGTATACACTAAGCTATTTACTATCATTCAGTAAATTGAAAGACTGATATTCGATAAACATACATAATAAGGTTTAACAAAGCACTCCGAGAAGTAGTTATTTAATAAGTATATTTGAAGGCATACATCTTGTAGGAATGAAGATAAGTAGAGGCTTAATATTATGGTACTAAGTTTTTGGGTTGATTAATTGGAATATTTTTTAGGCCACTGATTCAGCCCCCCCCCCCCCCCCCCCCCCACCTCTCAGTTATTACTAACACTACATGAATGAAAATTTGATATAATTGATGAGGATGAGTGATGAATCTAGATGGATGTAATTGATAAACTCAAATTAGCGTAACCTAGGTGTGGAAATGATCTAGCTTCAGAAATTCCTTGATTAAGGTTGATTTTATAGATTTCCTCTTGGAGGGAAAGATTTGAATTTGAATTCAATGGTTGAGATTGATCCACAATGAATGGTTGAGATTGGGACCTTGAGTGGTCCATGTGATTGAAGCTCATTGGTTGAAATTGACTTGTTTGTCCTCTTATGAGTTGAGTGGATAATAGAATAGTAAATTAAATCAAACTAATTAATTTCCTTACCCATGAGATTTTTTAGTGTGAATTTGATTAAATGGCTTAAGAGAATTAATTAATTAATGGTCCTTGATGAATGATCATTGGTGATTGATGAATTGATGAGTTGTGTAATAAAATTGATCTAACTTAATTATACAATTATGTTTAGTATTATCTTGATTTGATCATGATTAGAATTTTATCTTTTGATTATCATTTAGGGTAATTGATTAGGCTAGACCAATTTTAGGTGATTACATTTGCCTCTATTTGAATCAATGTGTGAGCAACATGTTGATTCAAAGAATATTTGATGTTGCCCCTGATCATGGGACTAATGCGAGGATCAATTAGTAATGTCTGATGTTCGATATGAATCTGCATTTTGATGCAATCTTGGATAAGAGATCATTGATAAAAGTTAGCGTAACCAGTTTGATATGATGTTGATAAAACTAATTACTTGCCTGAATAATACTAAAGATGTTAGAATTTGATGAGACAAGTGACTTGATATGGATCTAAAGTCACATGCTTGCAAATATTTTGATCTGAGACTATCAAATTGATATGGATCTTGATGAATCTGATATGCCTCTAATGATGTGCTTTGATTTGATTAGACAAGATCTCTAATTTGATTGATGATTGTTGCTAGATTTGATTTGATGATTGATTTGACGACAACAATTTGATGCATCATATTTGATAACAAAGTTGTTTGATGATTCATATGTAAGGATATGTGGTACATCAGATTTGATAACAAAGTTGTTTGATGATCCAGATGTAAGGATATGTGATTATGATGCCCCCTTGGGAGTGAGATCTAAATGTGATAGAATAAACTTTAATGATGTTGGACAATGATTTAAAAAATGGTGAATTGATTTAGAAAATTGGATTGATGTTGATGAAGAAGATTGATTTAGAATCCATTTTGATTGAGCTCCTGATGATAGATTCTTGGATCTTAGATGTGATACTCAACCATGTTGAAGATAGATTTCCTTCACTTGAGGTGATTTTGATCAAGTGAGATTAATGCAAGAATTAAATGAATTCCCCTAGAATGAGATGAAATATTCCACGAGTGTCATTGTTTCAATCTTATTTTTTTATGCTTTTTTTTCATCATACAGTTGTTAGTTTCCAACAAGCAAGAAAATAAGATTCATCTATGTTCTTGTGTAGTGATTTTATTGTTCATAATGACCCATATGTTCATATCCTTGGACTACCTTTTTGATGTGTCTGCAATGACCCTTTATCATTCATATCCTTGGGCATATTTTAATAATGTGAACAATACTAAGAAATCGCTCAGTGAAAATAGACAATGAAAGAGTTCCAACCTCACCATGGAATAAATATATTTAGAGTTGAGGTATGTATGGCACATCATAATCTAAGCATTTATGTGGAAATTTTGCATGACGTGATTCTTATTAGACATATGAAGTCACTTATGCATAGATGCCCACAAATATTTGACATTCAAAGATCGTTGGCACAATTCCCACATATAGAAATCAAATAAAAGTATCATGTCCCATGTCCTTGCTCCTCTAGTACGAAGACATCATAGAGTCACTAAGAAGACATGTTAAGAAAAATTGATAATAACAGACAACAGACAAAGAAAATTCATGTCCCCTTCCTTGTTCCTCTAGTCCAGAGACATATTTGAGTTACTCAAAAAACATGATTATCCAAAAGTAGTTCAAGTTCATTTGCATATGTTATTGTTTTCTAGTTACTTTTGCGGAAAAAAATGTTTGTATGATTTGGTGTTAAGAAACACCATTGTTTGAGCTCGTGGGGTGTTGTTTGGATATTGGATACAAAATATAAGTGGTGGATTTGAGAATGGGGATTAGATTTATCATATCAATAAGTAATGTGGTTGACTCCACTCAGGAAGATGGTTGAATTCATGACTAGGAATTGAGTCCCCGGATGAAAAGGAACTTTCCCCTAGCTAAATATGATTGTCTTGAGGACGAGATGTGGACTGGCTCCAAGCTATGATGATAGGGTACAAAACCAACTAAGACATACAAGGATGCAAAGGATATACAAGATATGTACAAACAATTATGATAAATCTATGCAGTAGATAGATACAGGAATGAACCTAAGATTTGATAATTTTAGGATTTTAGATTTTACAATTTGTTTGGATTGTAAAATATTTTATGAGTTTTATGGATTTTTAGAGATTATAGATTTTAAAACTAATCACTAATGCTCAAGCAAGATCACATTTGTTTTCCCCCAATGTCTAGCAAGGTGTAGGGTATTACTAATGGATAAATAAACTAATGGATTAGAAATGGATAGGCAATTATGGATGAAGTGAGGGAATGTTAAACTCAAGGACAGTCTCCTCAAGATTACCCAAGCTAGGGAAAAATAATATAGCAATGTAAGCTCATGAAATGGTGCTAGATAACATATAGGATAATGACCTGATGTCATGAAAAGCATGTGGTACAAAAGAGTGAACATGTCAAGAGATTTATAAGAACCTATTTTGCATTTTTCATTCTTCCTTTTGATCAAGACCAAGGGGTCAATACACTAGAGAGGATATTGATAGGATAGCACAATCAGGATAAGGGGTGATGGAGGTATAAGTGAATGTTTTGGGATTAGTGCAAGCATGTTTTATGGATAGTGGGTATTGGACCTTGTCAAGATCAAAGGTGTAAGAGAGAATATGAATGAAAATAGGATAGTTGCGTGATGGAGGATATGATGGATAGGGAAGCATGGATATAACTTGCCTCTAAGAGAGAGTGTAAGAGGAAGAAATTATGCATGAATTCTGTTTGCTAGGTTTTCATCATAATACTTTCCCAAGGTGCCACAAGAAGTAGTTTTCACCATAGGATAGATTTATTTCTCTTTAATTTTGCTACCAAGGTGCCTGATTACCAGGTTTTCACCAAGGCACTTTTTCTCTTTTTTGATTTTTTTTCTTATTTTTTCTAAATTTTATACAAGAAATTAAGCCTCTTACTTTTTTGATAGTGATCCTTTTAAGGATATTCTATGATGGGCCAAGGCCTCTCAAAATATTCTCAAATATGTTGATAGGGTGATGATAGGGGAATGTGACAAATGGATCAGACATATCAAGGTTTTGATGTAGGAAAGTATATGGATCTTGGGAGACAAGGACCCAAAATGGATGAAGAAGTTGGTGATGATGAACCATAATTGATTGAATGTTTGAATATGTTAAGTTGATCACTGAAATGCAGAAAGATAATGCAAGACATTAAATTAGTTAATGGATTGTATTGTCATTTATGTCAACTTGATATAATCTAATTGGTTATATACAAAGTGTCAAAGAATTCAGAGAACCAGAAAGATAAAGGTTATGCTATCAATAATGCATAAAAGATCAGTATTCACTAAGTGACAAAAAACACCAATGAAAAGTGCACCCTGATGGATAGAAAACCCTACGAGGAAAGTCACAGTGATACCCGAGAAAGAAACCCAAAAAGCATTACCAACGGACAACTTCACAGTGTTGCCCAACGGACAGACAACCCCGATGGAGAAACCCGAGGAGAACTGAAGTGTTGACCGAAGCTAACAAGAGTTAAAACACTGAAACAAACTAAAGTTCAGAAATGACAAAAGACTTAGCTGGCAAGAGGGAAAGAAGGAGTTAACTTCTTGTTAATATTGTTTTCATCAGCAAGTTAAAGCCAGAGATAAGTAAGAGCTTTAAAGTTGTTTTATTCCAGATGTCAAAGAGAAATCTACGGGATAAAACTGGAGTAAAGTTTTAAAGAAAGATTGGCTAGAATTGTGGATCATGCCAAGAACAAGAAAGTCAAGAACTTAGAAACAATTGAATCATGTCTATAAAGAGATAATCTAATTCATTAAAAATTAGGGGAGTGAATAGAGAAGAGGATGTTGAAGAGAAACTGATGAAGAACAACTTCATATAGCCCTGATCAATCAAGCTGAAGAACAGAGCTATATTTTAGCGGACACCGAGCAACAGAGAATCATAGCATCACCGAGAAAAAAGAAGTGGAGAAAAGGTATTGAAAAGACACATTGATCAGAAAGGTATTATGAGCTTACAATAGATCTAAAAATCTGCAAATTATAGTTGTATATGTGAACAGATAATTTACTATTTCAATTTAACCATTGGACCATAAAGTCTCTTAACTGAGTGGGACTTAACAATCCTTTCTATATTGAGATATATCCCAAGGAGTATCAAAAATTTTGGTCATGAAGATAGCATGAGATGCCATATACCAATTGACAAACTACACTGGGTTTGGTCATAAAAGGTAGCATAGAGATGCCCGATATCAAGTGAGAAACTATTCTATTTAAATCCTCTAACAAGGTCACACCTAACAGTGTGTTTGTAACCTTTAATAGGGTTGGCTCTTCACTAATCTCACTTTAGAAGAGTGAAAATTTGGGTTACCGTTCCCAAGTAGTTTTTCCCTTAACAGGGTTTCCACGTTAACATTCCATGTGTAAATGTGTTTAAGAGTCATTACTTTAGTATTTTTCATTACACATAACTAATCTGGATTGATCGATATACACTAAGAAATTTACTGTATTTTGGTAAATGAAAGACTGCTAATCAGTAAACAGTAAGAATAAGGTTTAACAGTGAACTCTGAGCAACAGTTATTTGTTAAGATTATTTCAAGGCATTCATCTGGTGGGACTAAAGATAACTTGAGGTTTATATTTAAGATATAAGGTTTTGTGGTTGATTTATTGGAATATTTTTTAGGCCACTGATTCACCCACCACCCCCCCCCCCCCCCCCCCCCTCTCATCTATTCTAAAAATTGGTATCAGAGCTTGTGTGCTTAGAAAGGGAGTTTAACAGCTCAAGAAAAAGATCACAAGATGAGCAAACGAGATGTGCCCAAGTTGAACAAAGACAACTTTGCATCATGGAAAAGTAGAATAAGACTCCACCTATCAGGCATTGGAAATGATGTTGTTCAATACTTAGATATTGAATATGTGTTGCCAACAGGACCTCACACACTTGAGAAATTGAGATAAAATCATGAGCATAATTGCATGATGATAGAGCTTGATTCCTCACTCTCTGATGTTGAGTTTGAAGATGTCAAAACCTGCACCTCTATAAAGAAAATGTGGGATAAATTGAATTTGGTACATGGAAGAGATGCTAATGTACTAATAGCTAAGTTAGAAAGCCTAAGATGGAGGTTTGATGACCTAAGGATGAAAGAAGGAGAAAATATCACTTAGTATAGCTACAAAATCAAATAGGTAGTCAATGCTATCCGAGGAGTTGGAGGTGTACTTGAAGAAGAGACAGTGGTAAGTAAAATCCTAAGAACCTTACTACATGTATATGCTATTAGAGTATCTTCTATACAAGAAATGAGAAAAGTTACAAACAATAATGTTACTCTGGATAGTCTAATTGGTAGACTGATTTCATTTGAGATGAATAACTTTGATAAATTTGATAAAATAAGTAAGTCAAGTCATAAACACACTATGAGGAATGATAGTGATAGTGATAGTGATGACTAAGGACTTGATGAGATTGAAGCACTAATGGAAATAAAATTGTAGAGAGGCAAAGGTAGATACAAAGGTAAATTACCACTTGTACATTTTAATTGTAAAGAGATTGGACACTTTGTTGCAAGATGTCCTAACAGAAGAAAATATGACAGAAGTAATGACAAAACATATGAAAATAAGTTTGATAGAGATTACCAAAGAAACTAACAATCTAATAGAAGAGATACCCCAGACTATAAGGACAAAGGGAAGAAATCTTGTTACCTAGATGAGAACAGAACTGGAGACACTGACACTGAATCTGATAAAGATATTGATATGGTATGTGTAGCCATGAAGGATGATTCAGATGAAGAGGAAAGGTATGTAGAAACTGCACTCATATATAAGATTAGTAAGAATGATGTATGGATCATAGATAGTGGTTGTACTCACCACATGACCAATGATAAACAAAATTTTGAAACTTTTGAGTATTACAATGGTGGATCAATAAGAATGGGCAGTGACACACCTTGTCCAATAGAAGGTAAAGGAACCATGATGTTGAATAACTTGATCAAAAGTGAAAATGCTTACTAGGTAAAAGGAATAAATTACAATCTATTGAGTGTTTCACAGCTGAATAACATAGGTCACCGAGTAGCATTTGAGAATAAGAAGGCAAAGATCTTCAGTGAATCAGGAAGATTGATCAGAACTAGTGAAAAGAAAAAAGGTAACCTTTTCTATCTTGATGACATTAACACCACTTGTTTAATGGCTAGAAATGAAGACATATGGTTGTGGCATAAGATATTATGTCATGTGAATTTTGAGTACATTATTAAGATAAGCAATAAAAGGAAAGTAAGAGGCTTGCTGAGCATGTCAAAGCCCGAGCATATCATGTGTAAGAATTGTCAAAAAGGTAAGAAGACAAAGTCTAGTTTCAAGAGTAAATCTCATACATCTAATTCCATTCTAGAATTATTCCATATTGATCTATGTGGACCTATGAGTACAAAGAGTTACTATGGAGATAGATATTTCATTCTCTTTGTAGATGATTATTATAGAATGATGACAGTTCTATTTTTAAAAGAAAAATCAGAAGCATTCAAGATGTTTAAATGGTATAAATCTATGGTAGAAAAACAAACTAGTAAGGAATTGAAATGCTTAAGGTTAGATAGAGGAGGGGAATTTATTTTAGATGAATTCACTAACTATTGCAATGAGCATGGAATTAAAAGATAGGTTTTTGCACCAAGAACACCACAGCAGAATGGGATTGCTGAAAGAAGAAATAGATCCAATGTTGATTGTGCAAGAACACTGATGATATAGAAAAGCATTACTCAAACATTCTGGAGGGAAGCTTTCAGTACTATTGTCTACACATTGAACATAGTACAATTGAAGAAAGAAACCAAGAAGACACCCTATGAGTTATGGTATGCTCACACACCCACTGTAAGTTACTTCAGAATTTTTGGTAGTCAATGTTATATTTTGAAAGATGATATAAATAGAAAGATTGACTCCAAAAGTGAAGAAGGAATCTTTCTAGGGTATTCCACCAAGAGAAAGGCTTATAAATGTCTTAACAAGTCCTCTAACAAAATTATTGAAAGTGAAAATGTCAAAATAGATGAATATGCAAAGAAAAATGAAGAGGAAAGAAGAAAGGAACCAGAGGACTACAACAGGTTTGTTTACACTAAAGAACCTAACACTCTATCCGAGCAATAGTGTATTGCTCCTAAGAAATAGAACATTGCACCCGAGCATCAGGCTGCAATTACCAAAAATCAGGAAAATCCTCAAGATGATGTTCCGAGCGATGGAGATCAGTATGAAGGTCAAGATGATGATCAAAATGATGGACAAAGAGATTAACTGAAACTTTCAAAGTATGTCAAAAGACATCGTCCACAGAATCAGATCATAGGAGACAAGAAGGCTGGAATGAGAACAAGAAGTAAGTCACTAAACACTAGATGTTTAATTTGTGATTTTGAGCCTAAATCTATTAATACTGCTCTTGAAAATGAAGAATGGGTAAGTGCTATGAATGAAGAGATAGAACAGATTGAGAAGAACAAGACATGGACACTAGTATCAAGACTATATGATAAGAATTTCATCGGTACCAAATGGATATTCAGAAACAAGTTGAATGAGAATGGATAAGTCACAAGGAATAAAGCAAGATTAGTATGCAAGGGGTATGCACAAGAAGAAGGTATTGATAATGGATAAACCTTTGCACCCGTTGCTAGACTAGAAGGAGTTAGAATTTTTCTTTCTTATGTTGCATTCAAAGGATTAAAGGTATACCAGATGGATGTCAAATCTGCATTCCTAAATGGAATACTGGAAGAAGAGGTATACATTGAACAACCAAAAGGGTTTGTTGATCCAGATAAGAGAAACATGGTATGTAGACTACATAAAGCCTTGTATAGATTAAAACAAGCACCTAGAGCCTGGTATGAAAGACTTCACTCCTATATCATAAGCATTGGATTTGTAAGAACAAGTGAAAATAGCAATTTGTACTTAAAAGAAGATATTGATGATAATATTGTAATTGATGAAATATTTGTTGATGATATCATATTTGGGGTTAATGATATATTATGTAAATCTTTTTCTAATGAAATGAGAAAAGAGTTTGAAATGTCCATGTTTGGGAAGATTAAATTCTTTCTTGGTCTATAGATTCTTCAACAAGATGTAGGCATATATATCACACAATCCAAATACATCAAGGAAGTGTTGAAGATATTCAACATGGAAGATTCCGAGCCAATTGGAACACCTATGGAAATTGTATGTAAGCTGACAAAAGAAGACAAATCAAATGAGGTAAAACAGACCGTATATAGATCAATGATTGGCAAACTAATGTATGTTGTTCATACTAGACCAGATATAGCACATGCAGTTGGAATAGTTGCAAGATTCTATGTTAATCCCAAAGAATCACATATGATTTTTGTCAAGAGAATTCTAATATATCTAAAAAACACCGAGGACTATGGCTTATGGTATAACAAAAAGGGAAAATTTGAGCTTCAAGTCTATACAGATGTTGATTGGGATGGAAACTTAGATGATAGGAAGAGAAAAACTGGAGGAGTATTCTTCATGGGTGACAAACTTGTCACATGGATCAGCAAGAAGCAAGGATGCATCTCACAGTCTACTGCAGAAGCAGAATATGTGGTTGTTGTTGCAAACTGATCTAATATTGCTTGGATCAAACAATTACTGGAAGGTATGAATATGAAGATTCTTGAACCAGTGATTATCTATTGTGATAATACCAGTGCAATTAACATATCAAAGAATCCAGTCATGTATTCTAAGACTAAGCATATTGCTATCAAGTATCATAACTTAAGAGAACAAGTGAAAGAGAAAGAAGTGATACTAGAATATGTTCAATCAAAGGAACAATTAGCTAACATATTTACAAAGCCATTGCCTAAAGATAGATTTGAGTACTTGTGAAAGAGACTAGGCGTCCAACCCTTGTCTATCAGTCAGTAAGCTAACTAGGGAATTGCATCAGCCTATACACAAATCAGAAGATCATTCATGTTAACGCAAGTAAGGAAATGGACTGCAAAGATATATCTATACACAGCAAGGTATTTATCTACACCCAACGCTAGATATAATTTTTGTTAATACAGAGCTATATTGTTGATGGATAGGGAAACTCAAGGAATATATTATAAAAATGTAGGATATAACTTAGAAATGATAATTTTTACTTTGGCATTGTTGTCAAAGGGAGAGAGATTCGAAGGGAGAGATTATCATTATCAAAGGGAGAGATTACATATGAAATATCCATCAAAGGGAGAGAAGTATCATGAGGGAGAGAATACATACTAAGGGTGAGATTGTTGTCAAAGGAAAAAAGAGATGATCATGGAGAGGAACAGTCAAGGGAGAGCACATATCAGAAACAAAATCAGAAGCTGATATATCTATTCAGTAAAGGGATTGAAGACTGAAGCAGAAGTACTTTGCAAGAAACAAATCTAAGCTATATGAGCTTACCGAGATCCAGACATTTGTATTTGTTATAGAAAAATAAGATTGGTAGTTTGATGAACTACAACTGTTACATTTCAAATTGTATTAGAAATAATATAGTGTGATAATGTAGTGTGTTTCCATCAATGCCAAAGGGAGATATTGATGAACCATAACTGATTGAATGTTTGAAGATGTTAAGCTGATCACCGAAATTCAGAAAGATAATGCAAGACATTAAATTGGTTAATGGATTGTATTGTCATTGATGTCAACTTGATATAATCTAATTGGTTATATACAAAGTGTCAAAGACTTTAGAGAACTAGAAAGATAAAGGTTATTCTATCAATAATGTATAAAATATCAGTATTCACTAAGTGACAACAAACACCGATGGGAAGTGCACCCCAACATATAAAGAACCCCAAGAGGAAAGTCACATTGATGCTCGAGAAAGAAACCTGACAAGCATTACCGACAGAAAAATTCACAGTGTTGCCCGACGGACAGACAACCCCGATGGAGAAACCCAAGAAGAACTGAAGTGTTGACCGAAGATAACAAGAGTTAAAACACCGAAAAGAACTAAAGTTCAGAAATGATAAAAGACTTAGCTGGAAAGAGCTAAAGAAGGAGTTAACTAGTTGTTAATATTATTTTCATCGACAAGTTAAAGCCAGAGATAAGTAAGAGCTTTAAAGTTGTTTTATTCCAGTTGTCAAAGAGAAATCTACAGGATAAAACAAGAGTAAAGTTTTAAAGTAAGATTGACTAGAATTGTGGATCACACCAAGAACAAGAAATTCAAGAACTTAGAAATGGTTCAATCATGTCTATAAAGAGACAATATAATTCATTATGAATTAGGGGAGTGAATAGAGAAGAGGATGTTGAAGAGAAACTGATGAAGAATAACTTCATACAATCTTGATCAATCAAGCTGAAGAATAGAGCTATATTTCTGTGGACACCGAGCAACAAAGAAGCAAAGCATCATCGAGCAGAAAGAAGTGGAGCAAAGGTATTGAAAATATACATTGATCAGAAAGGTATTATGAGCTTACAATAGATTTGAAAATCTGCAAAGTATAGTTGTATATGTGAACAAATCATTTACTATTTCAATTTAACCATTGGATCAAAAAGTGTATTAACTGAGAAGGAATTAAAAATCCTTTCTATATTGAGATACATCCCAAGGAGTATAAAAAAATTTGGTCATGAAGATAGCATTAGATGTCAGATACCAATTGACAAACTACACTGGGTTTGGTAATAAAAGGTAGCATAGAGATGCCTGATATCAAGTGACAAACTATTCTATTTAAATCCTCTAACAAGGTCACACCTAACAGTATGTCTGCAACCTTTAACAGGGTTGGATCTTCACCAAGCTCACTTTAAAAGAGTGAAAATTTTGGGTTAACGGTCCCAAGTGGTTTTTCCCTTAACAGGGTTCCCACGTTAAAAATCTATGTGTCAATGTGTTTATGAGTCATTACTTTAGTGTTTTGTATTACACATAACTAATCTAGATTGATTGGTATACACTAAGAAATTTATTGTATTTCGGTAAATGAAAGACTGCTAATCGGTAAACAGTAAGAATAAGGTTTAACAATGAACTCCGAGCAGTAGTTATTTGTTAAGATTATTTCAAGACATTCATCTTGTGGGACTAAAGATAACTTGAGGTTTCTATTTAAGGTATAAAGTTTTGTGGTTGATTTATTGGAATATTTTTGAGGCCATTGATTCACCCCCCCCCCCCCCCCCCCCCTCTCAGTTATTCTAATAGGTGAAGTATTCAAGATAATGGATTTTGGGATATAGGGACCCAAAATAGACTTGGAAAATGAAAAATGTTTGGAAGGAGATGGAGTGGAAGTCTTTGGAAGCTTGGATGCCAAATCTGATTTTTATTTTGTATTTAAGTCTTTTAAGAATGACTTGGGAGTCCACACAGCTATTGATTTTTCTTTTCTTTTGGATGCTTTAGCATGCACTTCTTCAATGAGGTATTTAGGAACCCAAATTGTCTTTGATTTTCTTCTTTTCTTGTTGGACCTTTGTGGTCTCTTTAGCATCTCTATTTTCTTTGTATTCACATGTCGATTATATAGGAGATGGTGATCTTCATATGTGAGTGGATTCTTGTATTTTTTATTTTTATGTTGTACATCTAATTTACTTCCAAAAGCCTTGGTAAATGTAGATGAATGAAGCTTATATGGTGAGTTTAGATAGATGGGTGAATGAAAATTTCTCAAGGATTCATGTATTTGTTGATCTTGAGGTATGATGGGGAAACTTGATGATAAGCTGGGAGTGATAGGCATGATGGATGAAGGGACATACGAGCCCAATCTAGATGGAAGATATGAAGGATACAACTTTGGGATATAGGGACCAAGGAATAATTTGGATGATGGTGAAGTTATATGATTGTGTTTAAATGGAAGGATATAAGGTTTCAAATAGATATCAACATCTTTAGAGTGAGTTTCATGGCCAAGGATCTCATCATTAGGAATCATATTTATACCAATAGGCTCATGAGGAGATTTGATAGGAGCAAATTTGATAGGAACCATTGAATCTTGAGGGGATTTATTTCCATGCAAGATATTTGGAGGAGTGATGGTTTCTTGAGGTGGATATGGAGGAGTATGACAAGGATATGATGGGATACTCCAATCTTGACAAGGATCTTTGGATAATGTAGGAAGAGTACTTTGCTCTTGATTTTCAATAGGCTTATTAGAAGTAGAAAGAATATCTTGATATTGTTAGAATAATGGAATGGTGTGTACTGAGAGGGGAGGGGTGAATCAGTACCCTTAAAACTTTTTATCAGTTAACCCTTATTAATCTTTTCTTGCATTACCAACCATTGATGCTTTTCTACCTTATGCATGTAATATCAAAACATAAAATTAATTGCATGTAAACATTCATGAAATGTAAGTACACATGACACAAGAATTGGTAATGAAAAAAACCCCTATTAGAAGGTGAAAACTACGGTGGGGATGAAACCGAAAAAGCTTCACTATCTGCAGAATGGAAGGTGTTGGTTAAGGCTACAAGTGTGATCACTTCTGATGATCTTACCCTATTAGGAGTAACATTTTAGACTAGTTAGGTCTACTATGTTAAGATATTTAGCAACATTGTTAAGTGTGCACTCGGTTAAGAGATTTACATAAAGACTGTTAAGTCCACCTTTTTAAAGGATTCTTTTATTTGATACAATTGTTAGAGAGTAGTCAAAAATACTTGTTGACCTGATAGTATGCAATCTTGAATTTCTGAATACAAATCCTTTAAGTTCACATATATATGTATCACCTATAGTGATTGATTAATACCTCTGTTCTACTTGGTAGCCTTGAATCTTGTTCTTCATAACTGAATTATGTCTTTTGTGTCCTTCTGCATAAAAATATTTGTCTAATCCATAGATGTTTATTGCAGCTATAATCATCATGTTCTGATTGATTACTACATCTATTTATACAATGTATTGACCTAATTTATGTTTCACGCTTTACAATGAAAAACTCTATGATTAAAGGTTTACAACTTGACCTTGATCTCCTAGTTTTCATGTTTACAATCAGTTAGACTGATTAAAAAAATTACATATGCTTTACTTGTCCCTCAAGAAATATTTTTAAAGATAAGCATAAAGATAAATATAAACTCAAGTGTTTTATCTGAAGTGTAACTCAGATCCACATTTCTGGGAAATAAAACTATCTCTCAGTAGACTGGTGCTCGGGTTGCTCTGTAGTCTTTGCTCTTGGGTTCCTTTGTGAACTGTGTTGTCGATTTACTCTTTGAACTCTATGTCAGTTTACTCTATAAACTGTGTTCTCGTTTTACACTGTAAGTTGTCTGTCGATGAAGACTAGTTTCAGTAATCACTTGCACTTAATATTTTTGGTGATCTCTGTGAACTATTGTGTCAGGTTGCACTATAAACCTGTCTTTCGGTGATCATGTTACCAACGGTTCAAAAATTGGTTCCTTTGTATACTAATGATAAATATATGATCATCAGATATTTCTTAGGAGATGGATAAGATATGAGAATTGGAGGGATACTTTTCTCTTGAGATGGAAGAGTATCATCTTAGAAGAAATGATAGGATATGAGGGGATCATCATGGGACTCTAGGGATATGGGACCTTGGTCATATGTTTGATAGGATTGGATAGTATCTTGATCCCTATCTTTACTAAGACTTATTTCTTCTCTCTTTGGATTACCTTATTGACATGAAGACGCTTCTAAGGACAAGGTAGGAGTTTTAATTTGCATGAGGGATTTTTAAAGGGTTGATCAAGGATTATTTGGAATAGGCATGATAGGCATCTAAGCGCATGGAAGCTTAGGGTCTATGATATTGGAAGCATGGAATAGACTTGTAGAAAGATGTAAATTAACTTGGATACCTTTTAGAGGTGTCCCTTGAGGATAGACATTATCAACATAGAAATTATCATCATTAGGCTAAATGTGTACAAAAACAACAATATGTGACTAAAAAAACTACTAAAAATTGTATATAAATGACTAAACTTAGTCACGTGACTATTAGTAGTTAATTTGTAGTCATTTATAATGCGACTAAATTTACTAATAAATGATTTAGTCACAAATTTAGTCACAGATTTATTTACGTGTTTAGTCGCAAATTTAGTTGTGGATTTAGTCATGGATTTGGTCACATATTTAGTCATTTATAACATGACTAAATTTACTACTAAATGATTTAGTCATGGATTTAGACACAAGTTTAGTCATTGATTTTTCATATATTTAGTCATATATTTAGTGATTAATTTTGTCATATTAGGGCATGATGGAATCGAACCACCATCCTCCTGCTTGTAAATCAAGTTCTCTTCCATTGAGCTAGTACCCTTTAAAGAACAAGAGTTGTGATACGACTTGAGTCCCTACCTAACCCCTATTGTAAAAAATAGTAAAGAGCATATGTTTATGTCTATTGTGGAGGTTGGATACATCACATTTAAGGAATCAATACTACTTGGTGAATAATGAGTTCCACTCCTATGAATAGCCAAGAAACATAGCATATTGTTCCTTCCATTGGTCCTCTGAAATGTTATACAATCCAAAGCTCACTGAGTATTAAGGGGTATGAGAAAAATCTAATGAAAAATAAGCTAAAGGAATAAAACTATCTTCTTATCCTATTGAAAGAATTTTTCTTAAAGAACTATTCACTTGAAAAGAGGTGTTCTTTAGGTGAAGTTGAGATGCTTATAACCAAATGAAATGCATGGACAAGAAAACATATTTATAGAAGACCTTGGATTATGTTGAACCAGAGAAAATTTTAGCAAGTAGGATTAAATACAAGCTTCTAAAACCATTACAACATCCTTATATCCAATGTCATTTAAAGGAGGTATTTTACATTATATTCATAAATTTTCTAGAAGCTGAAACTCAACAAACCCATTTAATAATCTAGCAATGCAATTTCTACAATAGCACTGGTATTTCAATTCAAACTTGAGTAAAACCAGAAACATGTAACATACTATAAGAGAATGCAATCATCAATTTATCATCGTAGTTTATAGCATTTGACACTTAAATCATGTTACAGTATAGACTAGAAACAACAATACAAAGTATGAATAATGGTAAAAGTGTCTATATTAAAAAAGGCATTACCTTAATAGGCAAGAAAATTTGCTGAAGATTTGACTTGTACTTGTGTATAGGGGATGTCCTCTTCCAATTTCTATCATATCCCCTTTCACTTCCATTTCCAATGCCCATATTTTTGCCTTCCCGAAAACCTTCAAGAAAATTCACCACAAAGAAATAAATCAATTACAAACTGATCACCATGTTTCTGAACCTGAATATTGTGCATTAAAAATTCCAATGTTCCTTAAAAACCTTCTTTAGTCGTATCATTCCACAAGAAATTAGAAGTGATGAAATACAAGATGATTTAAATAAATGCATCAAACAATAACTATTAGTTGATGCAGAGGAGATAATTTACTTTAAACTACCTAGATCATTGTGTTGTATGTTATGACATCTATTTTCAAATCCCTGGTTGCCTCTTTGTGTAGAATGTCTCTATAAATATATTCTACCAAATCAATGCTAACCAACTGATGGTAATGATGATGAAGACTAAGGTTGAAATCTTAAGAGGAAAGTTTGAACCAATGAGAATGAAAGAAGAAGAAAACATTGCAGCATACAACACAAGACTAAAGGATATTGTTATTTCTATTAGAGGTGTCAGTGGAACCATTAAAGAAGAAGATGTTACAAGAAAGATGATTAGAACACTACTACCTATCTATGCCATCCGAGTGTCTGCTATTCAAGAACTAAGATCCATTCCATAGATGGTTGTTACTTTGGATGCTACAATCGATAAGCTAACTGCTTTTGAGCTGAATAATTTTGATAATAGTTTGTCTGCTACTTCTAAGATTGAATCTGCATTCAAATCATCTTTGACTATTGCAAAGTTTAGAGATTCTAGATCTAGTGACGGATATGCAAGTAGTGCTAGTGAAATATTTCATAGTTGTATGAGTGAACTTGAAGAGCTATATGTTGAAGATGAAAAGAATGAAGCTGAGTTTGAAGATTTATTGGCTAGGAGACTACCGAGAGGTACAGGCAAGTACAGAGGTAAGCTACCTTTGAAGTGATTTCATGCAATAAGATGGGTCACATAGCTTCTAGTTGTCTTGACAATAATGAGAATAAAGATAACAAAGATAACAACAAGACTGAGAACATATTCAGAAGATTCAGAGACTTTAAGAACAAAGGAAAGAAATCATACTACATTTCTGAAGGAGGTTCATCTAATGATGACACCAATGATGATGAAGAAGAATTTATCTATGTTGGTTTTAAAGATGATTCTGATGAAGAAAGTTATGTTGAAGAAAAATCTCTAATCTCACAAGTAAGTAAAAATGATACATGGATTATAGACAATAGTTGCTCACATCATATGGCTGGTCATACTGATAAGTTTATTACTTTAAAAGAGCATAATGGTGGTCATGTTAGATTTGGAAATGATTCCCCATATCCTGTGAAGGGAAACGGTTATATAATTCTTCTGAAAAATACTAAATGTGATGATGTTTATTGGGTTGAAGGTCTGAATTACAATTTGTTGAGTGTGGCACAGTTGAATAATACAGGTCACCAACTGGATTTTCAAAATAAGAAGGTTAAAGTATTTGATCAGAAGGGAAGTCTGATTGCCACTAGAGGAAAATCTAAAGGTAACTTATTCTACCTTTATATGTCCATAAAGAGTTGTATGTTTGCTAAGATTGAAGATGTATGGCTATGGCACAAAATTCTATGTCATGTTAACTTTGACAACTTAATAAAAGTGAGTAAGAAGAACAGAGTAAGAGGTCTACCGAGTCTAGACAAACCTGAGAATGTAATGTGTAAGGGATGTAAAGTAGGTAAGATGACTAAATACAGCTTTACAAGCAAATATTATACTACACAAGATATTTTGGAGTTAGTACACATTGACCTATGCGGTCCCATGTGAACACAAAGCTACTATGGAGATAGATACTTCATATTTTTTGTTGATGATTATTCTAGAATGATATCGGTTATGTTTCTAAAAGAAAAATCTAATGTGTTCCAAATGTTAAGTGGTACAAGGCTAGATTTGAAAAAGATACAGGGAGACACGTGAAATATCTAAGATTTGATAGAGGCAAAGAGTTTACATCTGATGAATTTACACTCTTCTGGAATGAACACGGTATAAAGAGGCAGATGTCTGCACTGAGGACACCATAGCAGAATGGTATAGCTGAAAGGAGAAATAGATTCATTGTGGATTGTGCTAGAACACTGATGATTGAGAATGGAATTTCTCAAACCTTCTAGAGAGAATCAGTCAACGTTGTTGCTTATACACTTAACCAAGTACAACTAAAGAAGGGAACTAACAAGAAACCTTGTGAGATCTAGTATGGACACAAACTGAATGTAAGTTACTTCAAAGTATTTGGAAGTAGGTTTTATATTCTTAAAGATGCTAGAGACGATAAATTTGAGTCTAAAGGAGATGAAGGAATATTCTTGGTATATTCTACTAAGAGAAAAGCCTACAAATGTTTGAATAAGAATACTAACAAAATTGTAGAAAGTGAAAATATGAGAATTGATGAATTTTTAGAGAAGAATGATGAAGACATCAAGAAGGAACCTAAGGATTATCGAAGATTTATTTATGTACAAACCAAGATTCCTAAAACCTTATCGAAAGCACAAACTGAGGAAGAAGAAGAGTAGAGAGAGATTCCACTGAATGATGGAAATGAAGAGATACCACCAGCTATCGAGCTTGTGTTGGAAAATTATGTGAAGAGACACCACTCATCGAGTAAAATCAATGGAGACAAGGTTGCTGGAGTTCTGACAAGAAGAAAGGTAAGAGAAAATACATGCTTAATATCTGAATTTGAACCGAGAAAAGTAAAAGATGCATTAGAAAGTGAAGATTGGATGAAAGAAATGAAGGAAGAGATAGATCAAATTCAAAAGAATATTACATGGACTTTGGTACTGAGACCAAAAGATAAGAATGTAATTGGTACTAAGTGGATTTTCATAAATAAGTTGAATGAGAATGGTAATGTAATCAGAAATAAATCAAGATTGGTTTGTAAGGGGTGTGCACAAGAAGAAGGAATAGACTATTGTGAAACTTTTGCACCTATTTATAGATTAGAAGGAGTTAGAATTATACTAGCATATGTGGCTTATAAGGGATTAAAATTTTATCAAACTGATGTTAAGTCTGCATTTCTCAATGGTATTCTTGAAGAGGAAGTATATATTGAACAAGATGAAGGATTTGATGAGAATACTAACTGAGACATGGTATGCAAATTACACAAAGAACTGTATGGCTTGAAATAAGCACCCCGAGCATGGTATGAAAGATTGCATTCATATCTAATCAAAATAGGATTTCAAAGAACTAGTGACAACAACAATGTGTATCTGAAATGTGATAGTACTAATAAATTTTTAATTGCTGAGATTTTTGTTGATGACATTATCTTTGGAGGCAATGACACATTATGTAGATCTTTTGCTAAGGAGATGAGAAATGATTTTGAAATGTCTATGATTGGAGAGATTAAATTCTTTCTTGGACTTAAAATTCAATAGGTAAAGGATGGGATCTATATTAAAAAATCAAAATATATCAAGGAGATCCTAAAGACCTTTGGTATGGATGAATCAAAACCAATTGGAACACCGATGGTCACTGGCTGCAAGTTATCTAAAGAGGATGAGTCAAAAGAAGTCAATGAGACACTATACTGATCCATGATTGGTAATTTGCAATATGTAGTGCACATCAGACCTAATATTTCTCATACAGTAGGGATTTTTACAAGGTTTTCTTTTGATCCAAAGGAAACACATATGTCTGCAGTGAAGAGATTTTTTAGATATCTGAAAGGAACTAAGGATTTTGACCTACTATACAAGAAAGGATGAGAATTAGACTTGAAAGTATACACCGATGTTGATTGGCTGGAAATTTTGATGAAAGAAATATTACAAGCGGAGGAGTTTTTTTTCTAGGAGAAACACTAGTTACATGGCTAAGCAAGAAACAAAGTTGTATATCACAGTCTACTACCGAGGATGAGTATGTTGCTGCAATGATGAATTGTGCAAATGTGTGGATCAAATGACTACTAGAAGGTATGCAAGAGGAGATCACCAATCTAGTCACTATCTATTATGACAACACAAGTGTTATAAACATATCAAAGAATCTAGTAATGCACTCAAAGACCAAGTACATATCTATCAAGTATCATTACTTGAGAGAGCAAGTACAAGACAAGCATGTAATGTTGGAATATGTGAATTCAAAGTAAATACTTACTAACATATTCACCAAGCCACTACCAAAAGATGATTTTGAATATCTTAGAGGTAAATTAGGGGTCCTAACCCTATCCAACATTCATTAATGCAAGAGGCATGTCGCATAAATTCTAGGACACATTAGAATATATGAACTTTGAGTTGATGATAGTGATCACACTTTAGGTGATGTTTGAAGTTGTGAAAGGATTTATGTATGCAAAGAGAAATTAGTACATACAAGGTATGATTCACTGTCTGAACAAGAATTCAGGGGTATAGATATTTGGCATTGTTGTCAAAGAGGGAGATGTAAGTAATTGATGAATACACAAGTGAAGGAGACTACATATAAGAGGGAGAATGTGATAGAAGGAAAAGAGGAACAACAAGCTAAGAGGGAGAAATTAAAGTACAGAGAGATCAAATTATACAATCATCAATTGATAGTGTTGTCATCAATGCCAAAGAGGGAGATTGTTAACCAACTGATGGTAATGATGATGAAGATTGGGTTCAACAGAATTCAAGAAAGTAGAATGGTTAGATAAGTTGTTATTTTGTCATTGATGTCAAGCAATTGATTTATATTTTATATTAATTTGTCATATCATTTGAAGAGAAACTTAATTGGGTAGATAATAAAGACCAGGTAATGATAAGGTACTATTGGTATAATTTTTTTTACTTAACATCTGGTGTTCTTAAGTCGGTAAAGCAGAGAGGTAAAGTTGGTAAAGGGAACAAGCCTAGTTATCAAGCAGTGAGAAGTTTTTTGGTAATGGGAAGTGTTAGTCGGTCAAGAAAAACAAATTCAACCACCGATAAAAGTTAATAACTGAGAAAGGTCAGTTACCGAGCAAGTTTGGTAATTGAGGGAAGTTAGACACCGAGTGAAGATAGTCACCAAGTCATCAAGCACAGAACAAAGATTGAATTCAAGGATGTGAATGAATTTAATGTGAAGGCATAGAGATCAAGAATATATTAAGGATGAAGACAAAGTTTTTTGCAATATCTATGGTCGTGAAGAATTAAGTTCAAAATTTGAGATGAAGATTAAGCAAAAAAAGTAAATTTGTGAGTTCCAAGAAAAGTGCAAGTCACGAGGCAAAGTTTAACCACCTAACCGAGTTGCAGATACATTGAATCAGTTCATAAGAGATGATCTGAGGACTAAGCACAATTGAAGGAATGCCTAATAAATGAGATTAAGAGGTAAAACAGAGGCCTATGTATTGTTGAGTCTATATTTTCATACAGAGATGCTGGCGAATTGAAGAGTTGAAGTGCTATTGAGCATAGTAGTGCAAGAGGTGGAGATACAGTCCAAAGAAGAGACTGGTGAGTTGTTGATGCCAATAGTTTTAGAGAGCGCACAAGGGATTTGATCAAGCAAAAGGTAGTTGTGTAATACCAGATCAAATCAGTACATTGTTGCTTACTAATCTTTGTAACAGAAAATCTCTTAACCAAGTGGACCTAATAAGTCTTTTTGTAAATCCTTGAGAAAGGTAACATTCTAGGATGAGTTTTTAAGCCCTCTGACCAGGCCACTCCTAACAGGGTGAATATTTAATAGATCTAAGGTAAATCCCCTAACAGGGTCACATCTAACAAATGTGCATTGTAATCTTTAACTGGAATTGTTCTTAACCGAGCATACTTCAGAAGAGTATTTCTTTTTATGGGTGACAATTCTCACAGAGGTTTTTCCCAAATTGGGTTTCCTTGCTAAATCCGTTGTTACATGTGATACTTGATAATTGTGGATGCTATTTTATTATTTTATATGGTGTTTATCAAGTTTGTGAAGTGTTTACAAGTTTTGGTTGTTGGTGTTATTTGAGTTACTGAGTTGAATCAAAGGTTTAGTTTTAAAGTGTTAAGTTTCTATATTTTCTTATTCATCCCCCCTCCCCCCCCTCTCAGTAAATCATTCAATATCTTCCAACAATCACACAACTTCATCCTATTTTAAAAACAATACTATGGGGTCTGACAAAAAGAAGTAAATAAAAAGAGATAAATGCACCGTAATTACCATTAAAAAAAAATCTTATTTTAGAAGGACAAAACTGAACGGATAAGAAATGAATAAAAAGTAAAATTTTAACATTTTGTTAGTTGTTTGCAATATGTTATGGATAAAGTAATGACTTTATGTTTGCATGATAAAAATCATTAAATAGGATTTATGACTGTTGCATCTATAAACCTTATGAGTAATAAAAAATAGATAGGATTGAGATGGTGAATTTTAATAAAGAGTCGTTTGAAAAAGTTGTGAGATTAGAAAAAAAAGAAGTGAGGATCTTGGAGAATCATGTTTTCAGCATGTTGATTTATTTTTGAAACCATAGATGATATTTCAACTTTTTCCCAATGATAAATAAAAAAGGAAACCAACTAGAAATTATCTCTTATGTCAATTTTTATTAATTGCGGGTTACACAGATAAGTGCAGAAACTACAAAAAAAACCATTATGGGAGCCAACAAAAGTATTCGTAGTCAATATAATTCTTGTTTTTTACTGTGCATTTGATGGGCTACAAGGTGTATCAAAAAGTTTGGAGCCTGCAAATAAGAAATTCTTATGAGTAAATAATTTTTCCATATGGCTCGCAAGCGAACACAATTCAAACCAGACCGTGCCCTAGCAGGGCAGTCAATACCATCGATACCAAGGCAGACTTGATGCAAGCAAAACACTTCCTGACGACAAAGTATGTGATCAAGATATCAAATCCCTTTGGAATCCTGGTAGAGGTGGAATGTAAAATGCAGATTCAATCCCAAAAATACAGTATTAAATCAAATAGCTTGGATGGAAGTAACGATCGCCATGCTCAAATCAGAAGTCGGGCTAATTCCAAAAATGCAGCAGAGAAAAATTAGTGTACTTTTATTTGTAACAAGGAAATACCACCATTAAAGGAAGGACATAGGAAAATATATGCATGCAAGAACTATTTTCATGCTACCAAATATGCCCTTGGACCTGTGCTAGCCTACCCTAGCAATAAATTTAACAAGAAGCAATTTCTAACGTTAAGGGGGAGATCAGGATTGACATCTCTCAAACCTAAATCGTAAAGAGATCCCATCAAAGTGAAACCAACAATGAATATGGTAAAGGCAACAAGGGTGAGCTTCATTCCTCTCGGGTAGAGGAAGTCACACAACATAGAAAGAATCAAGCCTCCCGCGGGAAAACATTCGACTCCTAACACTGGTTCTACCATCATCATCGGCAACAACAGCTTGAATAAAGTTTGAGAACGATGTGAATATAATGGGCTCTTTGCAATATGGGAAGGATAATTTGTTTACATCTCTTTAGTTGCGAACTGGTTTAAGGTTTCTCTTGAAGATCAGGTAAGTGTAACAATCATGAATCATAAAGTGTTATTTTTAGATTGTTCTACTTTGGAATTAACAGAGGTACTATTGGAATCTGAGAACATATTTTTTAAGGGTTTCAATGTAAAATTCCAGAGTTGAAAACCTAATTTTAATAGTAATATACAAGATAACCCACTTAAATAGGTTTTCTTGAGAAACTACCCTGTGGCACTAATGCATCACGACATTCTAAGAAGAATAGGAAACCAACTGGGTACTATGATAGGGTTTGAAAAGAGATATATGGCTGACTCAACATTCAAGATCTTTGTGGAAAATATTAACCAGGAGCTCAAACCTATTAAGATTATCACAAATCATTCCATCTATACTCTACAACCTAAAATTTACAAGGGTTTGGTGGGGGATTTTTCCATCTTCGCATCTAACTCCAATGACAAATTCACCGACATTCCCCATTCTTCCAACCTCTATAGACTTTTGGAAGATTTTATTAACCCATATTATTCCTCTGGTTCTGACCACTCCTGTTAGACTATCCTTCCGCTCTAATCCCCCTTCATCTTAGGCATGAATTTATGCAAATTCATTACTATACCCTTCAACGTCATCTACTCCCCCCATCTCAAAACCTTCAACCAAATGTAGCCTCACTTTTTTACCTCAAAACCAAACCCAACCAATCCACAATTCAGCCTCAACTCCTCATATGGCTTCCCCCCAGCCCAACTCAACCCGACCACAAAAAATTCTATTCCACATCACTTACCCCATGTCCCCCCCCTCAATAGAAGAAGGTGAAATTTCTAACACTCAAGATCTACCTGAAGTACCTGTTAGAAATAGGAAATACTGAGAGGGGGGTGAATAAGTATTTCACAAACTTTTGCCCAAATATGGATATAATTAATTAAATTCAAACTTGTGTATGAAACTAAACTGAATATACTAAACAGCAAGCAAAACCATAACACAAATGGACTCATAACACCTTAATTGTTATCAAGGAAACCCTGGCCAAGGGAAAACCCCAGTGGGGATGGTATCCACAAGATGATCCACTAATAAAGTATCTCGCAAAAGATATTAACTCTATTAGGAGTCTATTACAATTGTAGTGATCACTATCCTTGTTAGAGGACTAGGCCTTGTTAGAAGCCTCAACTATGTTAGGAGTTGGTATTACAAAATAAGACTGTATGTAAGGTGAGCCCACTACCCAAACATGCAATATACAATGATAGTCCTTAATACAAAAGATGGCTTAAAAAACTTTCGTTGCTTGTTGAATATCTTCAATATTATGATATGTCTGTTAAGGTCTTCACAAAACTTGCACTTCTCTGATCTAAAATTAGACTTTGCATATTATATCAATATTGCTCATAGTATCATCAATTATCATTCAAGTCTTGTTACAAAATGAACTTCTCATTTAATTTCCTTTCTACAAAATTCAATACTTAAGTTGGCTTACACGTTTCAAAACATAATATCATTCCTTGTTGAATGAGGGATAAAATCTAGGATGTTGTCCCTAACTAGTTAAGTCATTATTTTGAAAACAAAATAATCCCTTAACCCAAATTTACCAAATACTTGTCATTTCTATGTTTTGTCGGCTTGCATTGTCTCTAGTAAATCAATCATGACTTTGTCTGTACTATCCGCACAATCAAGCGTTCTTAGTTGTTGATTCAATATACTTCATATACGTTGTAGTCAAGCATTCATGCTCGGGAACCATTTTTGTGAGCCTTGCTAACCAAAATAGTCTTTGTTTAGACTGTTATACTTAGATAATTTTACAAAACTGTATCTCCAAGTAATGTTGTCTCCATACTGAGTATATATTTCCATAATGACAATGTCATGATATCCTACTTAACCAAAATTCCAACAATCTCCCCCTTTTTCATTGATGGCAACATATGAAAATTGGCTAAGTCCCAAAAACTTTCAAAACTCTAAACTTCAAAAACTGTCACATTCTCAACTATTACTCCCCCTTTGACTATACTTATCCTTATAAAATTTACAATTTTCACAACTACTACTCCCCCTTTGACAGCAATGACAAAGGTGTGAAAATATATATATATATATACAAATCAAAATTGATATACCTCTTGTCTTTTAATTTTATAAGGTTGTAAGGCATGAAATACAATCTATAAAGCTCGCCTTCAAGTTAGATATCTCCTTGTCATATGTATTCTTCGCCGAATTTGTCATGCTAAGTAGTGCACATAGGCCATAAGATGCAATCTCTACTGCACTCAAGTTAGGATAGGAAAATTTTTCATACGATGTCTTCAAAGTAAGACATTCATCCAAATGGGTATACACATTACTGATATTTAGTACCAAATGCTCTCTGATAAGGGAAAATCTCTTCAAATTTCTTTCCTTTTCATTCTCCAATAATATTATGTCATCATGAATTGTGCTAATCTTTTGTTCAATGTCGGTTATCTTCATGTTAGAATTTTGTCACTCATTCAAAGTATTTTTTAATTCTATTTATTTATTCCTCAACTTATCTGCTATGTATGAGATGTGATTTTGTGAAAGGGAACACTGACTGTATAGTATTCTTCCTCTCTCCATATATTTACTCAACTCCTTAATATAAACATCAATATTCTCCAATTCATTCTTAATATTTTGACAAATTGTTTGAAATATCAGTGCATCATGTGTTGACTATGCCTTAACTGTTGCAATATATGTTAATGAGGTGAACTCACTGTCACATGCCTTCATGACTTCCTTAGCTCTAGCTTGAGGATCAACTTCACTAACTTGTGTAGATATAACATGTTATAATTTGTTTGTTACCTGAAGTAGTGATCTCTCCAAACTTTTCATTTTCTTGTTCTTTCCAATGATCTTATTCAAGGATGAAATCAACTCTATGTGACCATCATCATCAAATTATGTTCCTAAGTTTGCCAAAATTGATTCAATGGGTGATTTGGATGAACTTGTGGCTGCATCTTTCTGTGGTGTGTTCAGTTGTATATTTTGGGGTACCATCACTTCCTTTTCTTTTAATTGTATTTCTTCTTCTCCTTTATCAATACGTGCTTGTAATGGTGTTTCTTGTTCTGTCTCAACATGCTTCAACATAGGCAAGGTTAAAGTGATCTCTTGTTAAATCATCTTCCACTTTTTCTATAACTCAACATCAATACTTTCAACTGTCTTTTCTTTTGATTCTGATTCTTCTTCATTATCTTCTTCCTTATTATCTGAACTAGAATAATTATCCATTCCTTCCAAATTGCCAACTTATGCTCCTTCAATATCTTTACCTTCATTGTCCTTAAATGGGTCTTCTTCTTTTTCAACTGTGATTCTCATGCCTTCTACTTCTTGTTAGGTCTTTTTCTTGCAGAAACAAACTTTGATAAAATGATATGCTTGATTCTCAGACCATACACTCTTAGATCATGCAAGATAAAGTCTAATTGATGAGTATTGGATAATATTATCCTTCTTCTTTGAGCTCCATAGGACTCATGCGGGTATTGCCTAGATAATTTACTATGTTTCAAGTAAACTTCAAATGGTGGATAGGGTCTTCACTGCTATGTTATTATGTTTTTGATCACATCAATAAAATATCACTCTTCAAATGACTTGAAAACAATCTGAAACATAGCTTGACAATGAAAACTATGATTGCAATAACAAATAACAGTGGCATAAGGATGTTCATCCTTCTTCTTTTTCTGAGTTTGAACTCAAGGAAGGCTAACCTTTTGATTCTCTCTTGAAGGAATCAGCAAACTGAATTGTCTCCAGGTGACACAATCCACTTGAATTCAGCTTATGTATTTTTAGTAACTAAAGTATATTTGATTGATGTTATTGGATGAACAAATCACTGCTTATCACAACCTAGATCAGTGCCTATCCTTGGGAAAAGAGTTACTGAAAAATAAATCCACAGGAATAAATTTAATGAAAATACTATAGAGTGCCTTACAAACTATATGCAGCCCAGATTGAGTGCCTTACAAACCATCCTGTCACTTCTACATTATTGTATCAAATCCACATACTAATGTTTGCTCTCTGAAATTACTTATGAAACTTAGTTCTTTCCTTGAAATAAACTCATAAATAATTAGACAAGTTTCCTTACAACTGGTATGTTTTTAGATGCCTTACACATAAAACCATACAAGAACATAAACAAAACTAAGAAGCGACAAAAGTAATACAGAAGAAGAACTACACTGTATTCTATTAAAATGGTCCTGCTTCAATATTTTCAGAACTGTAAGCTTAAAAGCTTAGACAAAATTTAGGAAGTCTGCCTTGTAGAGATATATTCATTATATCATACATGGAACCTGCTCTGAACTCCTGCAGGGAAAAACCCAAAACAGAGCAGAGGAGAGGAACCTCCAAAACTGAGAAGAGAGGGAAATAAATAAGAACATAAGAAACCCTAAAATCTCTAAACATTTCACACATGTCCCCCTACAAATCTGATCTCCATCAGTGGTTTCCTCTTCAAATAAAATATGATACTATTTTCCTTTTCAAAGTCTAGTTTTGATCTTATCTTCTCCTGCAACTGTCTTTAAAATCTGATATTTCTGCAAAAATCTGATTTTAAAATCTGATTAATTCCTGATGAGAGCATCCTCCATGAAAACATATGAAAATATAATTTTCCAAATAAAATAGATATGCATTTGTCTCAACCTTGTATCCAAATCTGATCTTATTTTCTAATCTTCATTCTGTTCAAATCTGATTCTTATTCTGCAAAAATATGATTCCATCTATGTTGAAACATCTCTCGGAATGCATATTCAAAATATTTGAGATAAATACTATGCAAACTATACATTTGGACATTTCAAACTTTGCACATATTTAAATTCCTTTGAAATATTTATTTTCTACACTTTAAGCCCATAAGCCACCAGAAATTGACATGTGGCACCCTCTAACTGGTTGTCCTTAACTGGTTTCAAACTCACCTTTAACTCCGGGTTCACTTTTACTCCTTGTCTCCAAGTCTCTTGATATTTTCCTACACCATGGTTAAATCTGGAGACCGGGCGACCATCTCCTTAGTCTCCAAGTCTCGAGATGCTAGGCACTTAACATTTAATATCTGGCGACCATGTGACTCAGTTAGTCTCTTAATCTCTTGATCCGTTCACACTAACTGCCAGCATCTGGCGACCTAGTGACTAACATCTGGCAGTTAACTCAACGGTTAGTCTCTTAGTCTCCTGATTTATGGCGGTTATATCATTTTATCTCCTGACTTTGTGACTAGCCGCCACATGTCACCTGCACCATGTGTCTGCCACATCACCACTTTTCTACAAAATTGGGTTGCCATTTGGTCACTGACATGGAAATCAAGGCACTAATCACCATGCGCGCATGGATAGCCTCCAGCTTGCCTTCACATTTCAATATGATTGCCATATTCTTTATAAACATTTCAAATTTCCTCTGTGGGGGCAATGTGCTACTAAATCCCTCTACATTTTAAAGCATTTTATACATTCTATGCTAAAATAATGGGACCCACCTGAGTGCACATAGTTCCAGCTAAGGGGCCCGCCAAGAGCCTCTTGGCTTCTTATTTACTATGTAAGTTAGCGTTGCTTAATAAAAACATTAAAAAAAGCCATATCCCAGCCAATGTGGGATAATATTGTTTACATTTTTTAAGTTTTTAAGCCTCATGTAGATGTTGCTCGCTAATGGCTATGTCTTATTTCTGATAAATACCTTCATTTTGTTCCAGAGGCTTGGGCGCCCCTTGCCATGGTTTCCTTTTTTGCATTTTAACTTGCAAATTGCATTGTATAATCAATGTTTTAAGCTTCAGAATTCTTTTTCAACATTACGCAGACCTTGGGAAGTCATCTGCTATTTGCATTGTTTTCAATGCCCCTTTCATTATACTACATGGCTTCTTTCATCTACATTTAATTAATTACATTTGTCATCCCACTAATCTCCTGCACAGCTATTCACTATTTAATGTGTTGGCTTTGGCATTAGTCTTTGTTTTGTTTTATTAAGTTTCACCTCCCTCTAATGTCTTTAGCGCAGACTTTGGGCATTCTACTTCCTTCACACTCCCTACACAACACTATGTTTATAGTTTTTTTTTTATGCATTGCCATGTCTTCTTACTCTTCATTGGGTTCATCCTTTAATTTCAAATGCAATATTTATTTACATTCAGTTGAGTGATGATTTCAATGCATCCAACTAGTGTTGGCTCTTATTTATTTAGAGCATTGGCTTCATTTTTTGCAAATGGTTAACATGCCTCTTTTTGTCTGCTTGAGAATGCAGCATCTCCTTTTATTAGCGTGGGATTTTGGGCTTTTAATGTGCTAGGTCTCCTTCATGGTACTGCAAAATGTGATGACTTTTCTTTTAATTTATGTGCAATCTATATGCACAACATGTAAAATATTTACATCTATCAATTGTATTTACTTTAAAGTTTTAATATTTCCCTTTTCTAAACCCAATTACTATAAATTGTTGCGCAGCCCTTGGATTGGCACATGCCAATTGCATTTAGATGAAAATCTCATAGCCTCTCTTTTATAATGTGCAACATCTCTTTTGTTTTAAATATTTCCATGGCACGAGCTTTGCAATACTTTATACCTGCCAAATAGCATTAACTTGAGAGTTTTTTAATGCTTTTACTTTGCAAATTCATACCAACCGAGCATTTAACCTTATATAATACTTTCATTTATGAGCTCCAATTTGAATACCATTTCTTTTTCTCACCGTCAAAACAACTCAAATAGGGTCCTTAGTGAAACCAGACTATGAGCTTCGAAATGGTGATCACAACAAACCATCAAGCACACTTCTGCAAACTAACCCAAAAGATGATAAGTAGTCTCTGGAATAGACCTGGAAAACTGGCTAAATGACCATTTTCAAGTATGAGTACTGGAAAACCCATTTTTCTCCAAATTGGAGTCGCGAGAAAACATTAGGGCCAAAAGACAATAATATGCAAAGTGAGCCATTTCGTTATATTCTTCAATTGGGAGTTTGCAAACCTTGCCAGAAGTACTACTTGGAAAGCCATCATATCACCTCTTAAATATGTGTTTCTTGGTGGAATAACTCATTTATCCATACCAAATACTCATGCAAAAGGGCTTCACTGGATTCATCCTCAGGTACAAGATGTAACTGTTCAAACTTAGTAATTCAGAAAAATGTGCAAATACAATATGCTAAAATAGCATAAACTTCATCTTGGATTGGCCATTGCAAGATTACCAAGACAAGCTCTGAGACCTCACAACCAGGTCAGGTAGTACACTTACATGTCATGAGAATTATGCCATAGTCATTTGTTGAAAATGACTTTTAGACAAAAAGTATCACTCTCTGAAAGTGACCATTCTGTAAACTTCAATTCTGTTATGTACTGCAAACTACACAAAACTGCCTCTGAAACTGAAATTGTAGAGTCATCAATATGAACCCTCAGAATCTGAATATATGGAACTTGATTCACCTTCACACATGGAACATGAATATTTAATAAACTTGCACAAAAGGTGAACTGATCAACCGGTACAAGTCTACAAAATTAGCATCTTACAACTTTTCTGATTTTAAACTCAGTGAAAATGCATAAACTGGATTTGGAAATAGCATGGAAAAGTGATCAACTTGATTGACCAAATTCTGAAAATATTCATAGAATTTCACTTCTAGGTCTATAATGCATAACAACCTTCAATTATTCCTGACCTTGGATCAGGTGCAAACAAGTAAACCACAAAGTAGGTCACTTAATTATGGATTCTGCACATTCAGTGAAACTTAATAAATTGGAAATGGAAAGGCTCTGGAAAAGTGGATAACTGGATTGGTGTGAACCTAAAAAATATTTGGAAAGGTACAATTCCAAGTTTTTAATGCAAGGTAAAACTCAATTATGAAGGGCATTCAACCGGATACAACTTGGAAGACCTTAAAGTAGGCTATTTGGAAATCTGGGCATAACAAAGAAATAGAATAGTTTTGCAAGACCAACTTTGGGGAAACTGAAAACTTACCAAATAGATTCAAAATTACTTAGGATTTAAAACATAAGCTCTTTGACATACATGTAAAACATTCCCAAAGCACTTACCCCTAAAAACTAAGAGGGTGCAAGATATTCAGATGCAAAGTACGCTTGTTACAACAAAGTGACACTATAATCAACATATGCAAAAAGGACAAGTGCTCAAAACAAGACATCACTAAATGACTCAAAAATTGAATTTGACAATCTAAGATGTCTTCTTATGTCTAAAAAAGAGTGATGAGCACCTAACATGAATGAAAAATTTCAGAATTGCATTTGGGCAAATAGGCTCAAAAAGTACTCAAAAGGGGCCAGAATGCAAAAAGTTTTAACAAGGTACTCAAAAACCTTGTTGTATTTATTAGTACCAGTAATGGATCTGACTGTGGATGCATGCCCCATGTGGGCATGCAGATAAATTTCAGAATCTCATGGTAGAAGCAAACCACCCCTAAAACTTCAAATCAGATTTTCTCTTTTCTCTTTTCTCTTTTCACTGACATCTCTCAAAACTTTTCTCTTTTTTCTCAAAAAATGGGGAAACTTCTTACTAAAAGAAAACACACAAATAAAAAGGAAAGCAACTATACAATATGTTCATTATCTACAAGAGGCCCGAAGCCCCAAAACTGATATCAGCTCTTACCTTTGTCATACACCTGGTTTTCATCTTCATAAATCAGAGATAAGATGAAATGATCACTTCCATGCATCTGACCTATCTTATTTCTATTATCCATTAGCTCAAGATAATAAAAAAATGTCATCATTATCCATTTGAGAACTAAAATAGAAAAGATACCAATTTTTCAAAGCATGTGGCATATGCATGATACATTCATTAGGTAGCAAAAACTGAGAATCAATGCAATAATCAGCAATACTTAGCTCAATACCACATCTCTGAAAATCACCTCCTGGATGAAAAATAAAGCACTTAACATCTGCCAGATTGCTTAGGTTAGCACTATTTAATCCATCCACATCAGTAGTTTGCAAATCAAATGAGAAATCAGCATACTGAACCTTATGCAAATGCTGAAAATATTCACCACTTGAAAGATGATCTAGTTCATCCTTCAAAGGATAGGGAACAACAATCTAAGGAACATTATAGTTAAGCTCATCATAGACATCATGGATCTTATGCAAATGGTTCTGACTTTCTGTAGGAGGAGATAAATCTAAAGAGCAAGATTCAACATCTTCACTATCAAACAATGGTAATCCCATATCATAATCCATACTCTTTTTCTCACAAGGATTACCATCCTGCAAACTATCACCATCATACAAATCTAAAACTTGTTGGTGGGTGGGAGGGAAAACATTAACGCATTCATCATAGACATGTGAATCTTGAGCAACTGAGAGACTATCCCTTAATGGTTGATTGGAAAATTCAGAATTTGAAAAATATTTAAAATCTAGACAACTTTCCCAATCAGTGCCCAAAATGATATCTAGAGTCTCTTCATTCTTTAAATTTGAAACAACATTGAGGCTTTCATTATCTGACATGTCATACTCAATCTGATTATGGCTTAGTGACATAGGAGTACAAGAAAAATTAGAAATATAAGTATCAAAAATTTGACCTTCTGATGCATATTCCTTATCAAACTCAATGTGTGTGAAGTGTTGAGATTCAAGTCTATCTTGCCCTGAAAATCTGAGATATTCATAAGACAACAATTCTAAAATTTGTTCACTATGAAGTGAACAAGTATCATCATTTCTACTCATCTCTAATACACTTTCACAATCAACATTTTCATTGTCATTTTTCACACTCTTAGAAATGTCATTAATATCAAAAATTATATCCATAGGGCATGAAAACTTAGATTCATTTTCTGATACATACCTCTGAAAATCAGCAGTTAAAAAATCTAAGATTTTATCACTGCTTAGCAAGCATTGAAAATCTTGTTTATCCTCATTAAATTCTTGCTTGATGCTGCAAATTTCTTCCTTATCAGAATCATGGAGTGAGATCTCTCGAACCATATCATCTTGTGCAAAGAAATCACTACAGTCACTCACATCCGCATCATAGTTATCATTTTGTTGTCCACACAAAACATTTTCACTGTCTTGCTTCTCACAGATTTCATTGTTAGTATCATAATCAGCAAAACTTTCAGCATAAGTGGACTTATCATCATAATCAAAATAACTAGATTGAATATCACTAGACTCAACCTCATCAGCATAACTAGATTCATATTCAGCATCTTGAACATTTTCAGATTCAATACCACTATATTCAACTTCGGATATGTCTTTAGAAGAGAAATTTTCTACATGCTCTATCCATTGCATAGTATTCCAAATAATGTCCACCCTCTGAAAGCTTGGCAAATTTATAGAATCAGGAAAACAAAGTTCAACAAACAAATTTTCCCAAACAAACTCCTGAGGACAGAAAGGGATATTATACTCCTCAATCTTAGCAGTAAATCTCATGTAGAAATCATATTGAGACTCACCCTCATTTCTGCTCATATTTTCTTGTAATGTTTTAACCACCCTTTCTTGAATCTTTTGTCTTATTACTTTAGTTTCTGCACTAACAAGTTCAAGTTTTGGTGAAGGGATTTCAGATTCAAACATCTCATGATTATCACTATCCTCCCCATTACCATACTACTCAACAAAACAATCTTCTAATGCAGCCATAGATCCTATTGAACCATGAGGTAAATGCTTAAACCAATCTCTAGCATCCTCAACTAGAGATATAGAAAATAAATCATTAATACATCCTCATGTGTAATGTCATGATCATCTATCAAATCAGCAAACTTTCTTATATGTTCCTTAGCCGATTGCTTATCCAGACCAGTAAACTTTGGCAAAACAATCTCTGACTACTGGTGGAATAGGATTTGGGTATCCAAGGATACCTTCAAAATTTATAGCATTGCATAACCTAACCCAATATAGGTGTGACATCTTGATAGGCAGGATAACTACAAACTACCTCTTCCTTCCCTCTTAACTTAGTGCTGACCACTTAATAGGGATACATGTAAAATTTATTTTCATGGAACAAAAGAATTTATCCAATGAAAATAAAAATACCTAGAGTATGAATGAAGCGCTGCAAATTATTTGATTTAAAGTCACCTTCAAAATTTTGTAGAGCCGCCACCTCTTTGCAAAGAAAAAGATTTGAATTCAGCTAAGATCTCTTCACCCCACTTTGACCTTCTTCAAATCAGCAACTCTCATACACCTCCAATATAGAGCTTTTTTATGAATCCTCTAATCATAAGAGTCCAAAAATCTGTTGTAGTTCTCACTGCAAGTCCACCTTTCTTTTTTGTATTCTTTCTTCAAATATGCACACTGGTGCAAATCAGAGAACTCAGAGTCGCCACTCACCACATGTGATATAGTATAGGTATTTCTTCAAAAACTTGGACTTTCAGAAACTTTGCAATGACAAATAGAACAGGCTTGACTCTCTTTATAAAAATTTGAGGAATGTTTCTTTGCAAACAATTGACTCTATAACCAGACTCTAGGATAATTCAACAAAGCAGGGCTACAACTTACTTATACTGACTTCATCACTTTTCCCCAGTAGAGTCACAAATTTATTAGCTGGTATTTTTCTTGCAGAAACAAACTTTGATAAAATGATATGCTTGATTCTCAGACCATACACTCTTAGATCATGCAAGATAAAGTCTAGTTGATGAGGATTGGATAATATCCTCCTTCTTCTTTGAGCTCCACAGGACTCAGTCGGGTATTGCCTAGATAATTTACTATGTTTCAAGTAAACTTCAAATGGTGGATAGGGTCTTCACTACTATGTTATTATGTTTCTGATCACATCAATAAAATACCACTCTTCAAATGACTTGAAAACAATCTGAAACAGAGCTTGACAAGGAAAACTATGACTGTAATAACAAATAACAGTGGCATAAGGATGTTCATCCTTCTTCTTTTTCTGAGTTTGAACTCAAGGAAGGCTAACCTTTTGATTCTCTCTTGAAGGAATCAGCAAACTGAATTGTCTCCGGCTGACACAATCCACTTGAATTCAGCTTATGTGGTTTTAGTAACTAAAGTATATTTGATTGATGTTATTGGATGAAGAAATCACTTCTTATCACACCCTAGATCAGTGCCTATCCTTGGGAAAAGAGTTACTGAAAAATAAATCCACATGAATAAATTTAATGAAAATACTATAGAGTGCCTTACAAACTATATGCAGCCCGGATTGAGTGCCTTAAAAACCATCCTGTCACTTCTACATTATTGTATCAAATCCTCATACTAATGTTTGCTCTCTGAAATTACTTATGAAACTTAGTTCTTTCCTTGAAAGAAACTCATAAATAATTAGACAAGTTGCCTTACAACTGGTATGTTTTTAGATGCCTTACAAATAAAACCATACAAGAGCATAAACAAAACAAAGAAGGGACAACAGTAATATAGAAGAATAATTGCATTGTATTCTATTAAAATGGTCTTGCTTCAATATATTTAGAACTGTAAGCTTAAAAGCTTAGACAATGTTTAGGAAGTTTTCCTTGTAGAGATATATTCATTATATCATACATGGAACCTGCTCTGAACTCTTGCAGGGAAAAAACCCAAAACAGAAAAGAGGAGAGGAACCTCCAAAACTGAGAAGAGAGGGAAATAAATAAGAACATAAGAAATCCTAAAATCTCTGAGCATTTCACACTTGTCCCCCTACAAATCTTATCTCCATCGGTGGTTGCCTCTTCAAATAAAATCTGATTCTATTTTCCTTTTCAAAGTCTAGTTCTGATCTTATCTTCTCCTGCAACTGTCTTTAAACTCTCATATTTCTGCAAAAATATGATTTTAAAATCTGATTCATTCCTGATGAGAGCATCCTCTGTGAAAACATATGAAAATCTGATTTTGCAAATAAAATAGATATGCATTTGTCTCAAACTTGTATGCAAATCTGATCTTATTTTCTGATCTTCATTCTATTCAAATCTAATTCTTATTCTGAAAAACTCTGATTTCTTCTCTGTTGAAACATCTCCCGGAATGCATATTCAAAATATTTGAGATAAATACTATGCAAACTATACATTTGAACATTTCAAACTTTGCACATATTTAAATTCCTTTGAAATATTTATTTTGTGCACTTTAAGCCCAGAAGCCACTAGAAATTGACATGTGGCACCCTCTAACTCACTGTCCTTAACTGGTTTCAAACTCACCTTTAACTCTGGGTTCACTTTTACTCCTTGTCTCCAAGTCTCTTGATATTTTCCTTCACCATGGTTAAATGAGGAGACTAAGTGACCACCTCCTCAGTCTCCAAGTCTCTAGATGCTAGGCACTTAAAATTTAATATCTAGCGACCACGCGACTCAATTAGTCTCTTAATCTTTTGATCCTTTCACACTAACTACCAGCATATGGTGACCTAGCAACTAACATATGGCAGTTAACTCAACGGTTAGTCTCTTAGTCTCCTGATTTCTGGCGGTTATCTCATTTTATCTCCCAACTTCATGACTAGCCGCCACGTGTCACCTGCGTCATGTGTCTGCCACATCACCGCTTTTCTACAAAATGAGGTTGCCATTTGGTCGCTAACATAGAAATCAAGGCACCAATCACCATGCGTGCATGGATAGCCTCCATCTTGCCTTCACATTTCAATATGATTGCCATCTTCTTTATAAACATTTCAAATTTCCTCTATGGGGGCAATGTGGGACTAAATCCCTCTACATTTCAAAGCATTTTATACATTTTGTGCTAAAATAATGGGGCCCACCTACGTGCGCATAGTTCTAGCTAAGGGGCCCGCCAAGAGCCTCTTGGCTTCTTATTTACTATGTAAGTTAGCATTGCTTACTAAAAACATTAACAAAAGCCATATCCCAACCAATGTGGGATAATACTGTTTACATTTTTTAAGTTTTTAAGTCTCCTGTAGATGTTGCTCGCTAATGGCTATGTCTTATTTTTGATAAATACCTTCACTATGTTCCACAGGCTTGGGCGCCCCTTGCCATGGTTTCCTTTGTTTCATTTTAACTTGCAAACTGCATTGTATAATCAATGTTTTAAGCTTCATAATTGTATTTCAACCTTACGCGGACCTTGGGCAGTCATCTGCTATTTGCATTGTTTTCAATGCCCCTTTCATTATACTGCGTGGCTTCTTTCATTTGCATTTAAGTAATTACATTTGTCCTCCCACTAATCTCCTGCACAGCTATTCAGTGGTTAATGTGTTGGCTTTGGCATTAGTCTTTGTTTTGTTTTATTAAGTTTCACCTCCCTCTAATGTCTTTAGCGCAGACTTTGGGTAGTCTACTTCCTTCACACTCCCTACACAACACTATGTTTATAGTTTTTTTTTATGCATTGCCATGTCTTCTTACTCTTCGTTGGGTTCATCCTTTAATTTCAAATGCATTATTTCTTTACATTCAATTGAGTATTGATTTCAATGCATCCAACTAGCGCTGGCTCTTATTTATTTGGAGCATTGGCTTCAATTTTTGCAAATGGTTAACATGCCTCTTTTTGTCTTCTTGAGAATGCAGCATCTCCTTTTATTAGTGTGGGATTTTGGGCTTTTAATGTGTTGGGTCTCCTTCATGGTACTGCAAAATGTGATGACTTTTCTTTTAATTTTTGCGCAATCCATATGCACAACATGTAAAATATTTACATTTGTCAGTTGTATTTACTTTAAAGTTTTAATATTTCCCTTTTCTAAACCCAATTATTATAAATTTTTGCGTAGCCCTTGGATTGGCACATGCCAATTGCATTCAGATGAAAATATCATAGCCTCTCTTTATGTAATGTGCAACATCTCTTATGTTTTAAATATTTCAATGGCACGAGCTTTGAAATACTTTATACCTGCCAAATAGCATTAACTTGAGAGTTTTTTAATGCTTTTACTTTGCAAATTCATACCAACCAAGCATTTAACCTTATATAATACTTTCATTTATGAGCTCCAATTTGAATATCATTACTTTTTCTCACCCTCAAAACAACTCAAACAGGGTCCTTAGTGAAACCAGACTATGAGCTTCAAAATGGTGATCACAACAAACCATCAAGCACACTTCTGCAAACTAACCCGAAAGATGATAAGTAGTCTCTAGAATAGACCTAGAAAACTGGCTAAATGACCATTTGCAATTATGAGTACTTGAAAACCCATTCTTCTCCAAATCAGAGTCACAAGAAAACATCAGGGCCAAAAGACAATAATATGCAAAGTGAGCCATTTCGTTATATTCATCAATCGGGAGTTTGCAAACCTTGCCAGAAGTACTACTTGGAAAGTCATCATATCACCTCTTAAAGATGTGTCGCTTAGCGGAATGACTCATTTATCCATACTAAATACTCATTCAAAAGGGATTCATCGAATTCATCCTTAGGTACAAGATGTAACTGTTCAAACTTAGTAATTCAGAAAATTGTGCAAATGCAATATGCTGAAATAGCATAAACTTCATCCTGGATTGGCCATTGCAAGATTACCAAGACAAGCTTTGAGACCTCACAACCAGGTCAGGTAGTACACTTACATGTCATGAGAATGATGCCACAATTGGTTGTTGAAAATTAATTTTTGACAAAAAGTTATCACTCTCTGAAAGTGACCATTTTGTAAACTTCAATTTTGTTTTGTACTTCAAACTACACAAAACTGCCTCTGAAACTGAAATTGTAGAGTCATCAAGATGAACCCTCAGAATCCGAATCTGTAGAAATTGATTCACCTTCACACATGGAATATTAATATTCAATTAACTTGCACAAAAGTTGAACTGGTCAACCGGTAGAAGTCTGAAAAATTAGCATCTTACAACTTTTCTTATTTTAAACTCAGTGAAAATGCATAAACTGGATTTGGAAATAGCATGGAAAAGTGATCAACTTGATTGACCAAAGTCTAAAAATCTTCAGATAAGTTCACTTCTAGCTCTATAATGCATAACAAACTTCAATTATTCCTGACCTTGGACCGGGTACAAACAGGTAAACCACAAAGTAGGTCACTTAATTATGGATTCTGCACATTCAGTGAAACTTAATAAATTGGAAATGGAAAGGCTCTGGCAAAGTGGATAACTGGATTGGTTTGAACCTAAAAATATTTGGGAAGTTACACTTCCAAGTTTTTAATGCAAGGGAAAACTCAATTATGCAGTGCATTCAACCGGATACAACTTGGAAGACCTCAAAGTAGGCTATTTGGAAATCTGGGCATAACAGAGAAACAGGACAGTTTTGCAAGACCAACTTTGGGGAAACTGAAAATTACCAAATGGATTCAAAATGAATTAGGATTTAAAAAATAAGCTCTGTATCATACATCTAAAACATTCCCAAATTAGTGACCCATGAAAACTAAGAGGATGCAAGATATTCAGATGCAAAGTAGGCTTGTTACAACAAAGTGACACTATAATCAGCATATGCAAAAAGGACAAGTGCTCAAAACAAGACATCACTAAATTACTCAAAACTTGAATCTGACAATATGAGATGTCTTCTTATGTCTAAACAATAGTGATGAGCACCTAACATGAATGAAAAACTTCAGAATTGCATTTGGGCAAATAGGCTCAAAAAGTACTCAAAAGGGGCCAGCATGCAAAACATTTTAACAAGGTACTCAAAAACCTTGTTGTATTTTTTAGTACCAACACTTCCATAGTTTCATCATTTTTTGATATTTTTGGTGGTGTAACTATTGTCTCCAATTTAGCTGACGGAATCTGAATGCCTTCTGAAATCCTTGCTCTGATTTTGGTGCTGGCAGGCCTTTTATCTGTTTTCTTTCCAGCAGTTTTTTTGTTCCTTTTGTTTAGTATGTTTATGTTGCTATATCTAGGTTTTGACCCTCTGTTGATTGTTCCTATCTCTGGGTCAATCTGATGCTCGTTGGGATTTTTTAGTCTCTCCTCTCTTTGTTTTGTTAAAGGGTTTCGGGGTTCCCTTCAAAACCTGCTTTTACCTTAATCAAAAACTATTGTCTCCAATTTTTCCTTTTCAGGTGAAGGTTCCTCTGTTTGCGTAGTTGTTACTATGACTGGGTCTGACTCACTTTGTGTTTCTGCTGGTATATATGTAATAACTTTTACAATTGTTTCCTTTGTTTCTCTATTTACTTCCTCATAGTTTCCTACCATAATCAATATAGTTCTCCTTCTTTCTCAAGTGTATACTAAGACTTTTCATTATTTTTGAAAGTGTTCCCCATTCTTAACTTCGCATATTTTTCTCACAAATATTTCTCTTATGTTCTTATCTTCTTCAATTGCTCTCTTGTTCCTGTTAATTAGTTTGTCATATAAATCATTAGGTATCTTATCTTTTATGCTCTCAAACTTCTTGTCTGCAAGTATCATGTGTCTAACAATTGCATTTTTAAGATTCAACTTCTCAATGTTGTTATACATATAGTAGTACTTATTCAACTTGGTAAAGTCTTCATCATTAATGATTAAAGGGTTAACTTTTTCAATCTTAGGCTTCCATTGTTTCTTTTTGTGTCTTCCTTCCTCTTCTTTTGTTTGATTTCTAGTCTGACTTTGCACTTGTCCTCTCATTCTTTTTACAGGTGAGGTTTCTTCCTTTTGTGTTCTCTTCCTTTCCACAGGTGTGAAAATAGTTTTCTGCCTCTTTCGTGGTCCACTTGCCATTTCTTTTACTCTCTTAGATTTCTGTGGTGGTGTAGGTGAAGTGATGAATCTGGTTGATTTCCTTGTAGCTGTCACTGCTGGCTTTTCAATTGATATACTCAACTTACTTTCCTCTGTAATTTCCTCATTAATATTTTGTACAACTAGTGCAAATGGTGCTTTTGTTGCTAAAGGTGGTACTTCTAATATTTCTTTATATCCAATGCTCCTCATTGTTGATGTTTTCTGCTTTGCTAAATTATACTCATCTTTTGTCATCCCTATTTCCTTTAGAATTTTCTTTATTACAGTATCCACTCTCTTCTTTTCTATGCTCTGTAACTGAGTTTGGTGTGAACTACTTGCAATCTCTTCAGATGTTCCATATCTAGGGATTTTTGTATCCAATCTTGCTTTCATTAATATGCTTGCATATCCTTCTATAGCTTCTTCAGTTATCTCATAATCAAGTGGGTATATGAATTCAACTTTGGTTTCTACTACTTCAATATAGGTAAATTTTGTATCAACCAAGAAACATAAATCATCGTTATATTTCTCTATCATAGATGGTGGAATTCTTGATATCTTTCTCATCTCATTCTGAAATGTCTTGATAACAAGTGTTACACTCTCATTCACTTTGTCAATAGGATGTCTCTGATATACCTTATTTATCCTTTCCATGGTGCTTCTCTCATTATTCTAATTAGCTCCAATAGTGTAGGGAAATCTTCTCAAAAGGTGGAAAAACATGTAAGTTATCAATGATGAAAATCTAAATTGGGAATTCTTTGTCTTTTTTATATTGTCAATGTTTTCTATAAGTTGTATCCTTAAAATCTCACACATATCTACTTCAGCTTTCTCAATACACATTAAATAAGCTGCATGTACCATGCTTGTTGCCATATCATCCTCTCTAGAACTAGCACATAACTTAGTGGCTATTATTTTGCAAACATATCTCACATCATCATGTTCTATCTTACTTATCACAATCCCTCTACCATTATATGTAGATTTAGTGCTCTCAATGAATTTTTCTTTACATTTTTCTCATTCAGTGGTAATACTCCTTTGTTTTAAAATCTAGTCTTATCATGTATAAGGTCTTTTGTAGTCTCAATTACTCTGTCATCTAGGTAGAACTTTCCATCATGTATTGTGCTCAATATAATCTTAGTCCATTATTCATTGTCAAATTCATAATGAAACATATACCTTACTATATCCATTTGACCTAAATGGGTATAACCTTCCTTATAAGACATGTCCTGATTTAGAATTTTGTCATACTCTACTGTTATAATGTTATCTCCTAAGGTCTCAAACTTGCATTTCAAATAACTCTTAATATCTTCTGAATTTAAAACTTTGACTGGTGTAAACGACAATGCCAAACTAGGGTTATCTTCAGTAGGCTTTATTGGCTCCCTCCTAATCTTAGGTCTAGGTGTATCTTTAACATTGTGAACAAGGGTTGCATCCATATTTTCACTTAATATGATAGCTTCAAAGATAAACTTCAATGAAAATACCTCAATATCATGATCTAGGGCTTTGTGTGTATATCTGATGAAATCTGCCTTTAAATGCTTCAAAACTCTTCTGATCTCCTTTAATTCACTATCAAGTTCTTCTTCAATCTCAAAAATCATCAAATGGTTTCCATCAATTCACTTTTACTCATTAAATCCTTCAAAAAAATTCATCACATTAATTGCAAAACTGTGTTCATGTCAAAAAGTTGTTCCTATTGTCAGTGATCTTCTTTCACTTCAATATCTCTCATACATGCTCAGAAATGTATGCAATCTTAACCATAGCTTCTTTACATCATGTAGTAACACATATTAACTCCACAAATCTTAATTCAAACTATGCAAAATCCTATGCTATTCTAATGCTCATTTTGTCCTTTAATATGATGAAATGTAATGCTTAATCTGATTGAGGTGGGTTGGCAACAATAGTTGACTTCAACTTGTTCTCAGGTGCTTCACTTTTCTAACTTTCCAAACTAATGGGTAAACTTTCTATATCTTTAGCTTTTACAAATACAACTTCTTCTATGTTACTTCTATTTCCTCTCTAACTATCGTTGTTATCCACATTCCTTCAGGTTTAATTCATATTTCTTCTAGGGTTAGGATTCTTCATATTATTCATTATGCAATATCTTTTTGTATGTCCCATGTTGTTACAAATCTGACAAACCATAAAATTGTTTCCATATCTCGGTCCTGACTGATTAAACAATGATCTTTAATCTCTAGCAATATGTCCAAAGTTGTTGCACTTGAATCATACAACTCCATTCCTTATATTGTTTGTTCCTCCAATAGTTCTCTTATCTGCAGGGTTAGTACCTCTAAACATTCTACTATTTTCATTATTATTATTATATTTAGGTTTCTTACAACCAATAGCTCTATGACCAAAACCATGAAAATTATAACAATAACTAGTAATACATTTGAATTGCTTACCTGTACAATCTCTTTTCATATGTCCAAATGTATTGCACACATAACATCTACCTTTGAATTCAATTTTCACTTCTTTAGGTGATTCAGTTTGCTTAGGTTGTTTAGGTACATATTTAGATTGGTTAGACTCAACTTTGTTTGTTTCTTATTTTTCTTTGATCTGAGGTTGTTGAATTGTAGACTCTGGTTCTTTGCATTCTTTGACTTTATTTGAAAACTTTTCTTCAAGATATCCAAGTCCAGTTTTATCATAAGTGGGTTCTGAGTAGAAATTTTTTCATCAAACAATTCACTGTTGGAATACAATTTATCAAGGTGTAGTTTAGACTAGGTTAGTTCTCCTTTCATAATAGTATTATATTTCTCAAGTTCAGCATACTGCAACTTTGTAGTTTCAAGCTCGGATGTCACTTTAGAAATGTTAGATCACACATCTACATTTTCTGTTTTCAAATCTGATCCAATCCTGTTGTAGTCATCTTTCAAACTTATCTTTAGTTCCACAATCTTCAATTCATGCTTCAAATTTTCATTTTCTTTCTTTAATATAAACACTTCATCACTTTCTTCAGATTCTTTCTTTGATTTAAGGTCTTTTATTCTTTCTTTCAATTTCTCAATGTAATTCTGCACTTTCATACTTATTCTTCAAAGCATCTCTTTCTTCAATAATAATGTCAATCTGCTCAAGGGCTTCTTCTAGGTTTTTCTGCAACTGGTCCATATCCATAGAAATCTTACTCAAGTTGTTAAACCTTATATGAGTAACTATTCTCTGATACTAATTGTTAGAAATAGGAAATACTGTGAATCAGTATTTCACAAACTTTTGCCCAAGTATGGATATAATTAATTAATTTCAAACTTGCATATGAAACTAAACTGAATATATTGAACAGTAAGAAAAACCATAACACAAATGAACTCGTAACACTGGTGCAGGAGAACCTAGGAAATCCTAAAAGCCCTCAATTTTTGGCTTGTATCTGACCTTATCCAAGTTAGAGTGTGTGTTTTAATTGGACCTTAGAAGGTCATGCAAGATGTGTTACTAGGTGGATAGATAGTTAGTATCTTATCCAACCTAGTTTAGTTAGGTTTCTTTTTTGCAATTTTGGTCTAAATGGGAAATATGGCATAAATGTGTCCTAGGCCCTAGCATAGAATGGAAGATGATTTTATAGGCATTTATGAGGTTTTTTCATCGATCTATAGGGGTTAGAGGCCCTAAAAGATAGGGAGGAGGCATAAATGCAAAGATGTCAAAAGTTGCTCAAAAGTTGTCATGACAACATTTGCAATTTTGCAAATGTTACATGCAAATCAACAACTTTGGATTCCCCTCATTGTATGAGTGGGAAATTTATGAACCAATCCTAGAAAAAATGAGAAGCATCTTAAGGATGTATTGGACCCATTTCCCAATAGATGAGTTTTTGTAAGCAAGTTTTGAATAGTGAAAAGTGACTGCAATTCTGTGTTAGAGTGTTTTTTGAGCATTTGGTGTTACAGAGCGTGTTTATGGATTTAATCATAAGATCCAACTATTTATTCATGTAGAGGGGTGTGTTCTAAGAACTTTTCTTTTATGGTGTTAGTATTTTTGAGTTAGTTTTCTATCTGTAGACAAATAATCCTAAACTAGGTAGTCTGCTGGTGTAATTTAGGGTGATTTTGCTTTTATGGCTCCCCCATGAAATTCAGCCATGGAAAATATAAAAGGTTGAATTAAATGCATAGGGAAGCCACTTTACATAGTGTATATAGAGTTAGGAGGTAAAGAGAGTTGTTTTACTATTTATAAGGTCATGCCCTAGGCGAGTTAGGACAGCCGGTTAGGAGCATGACAGGGATAAATCCATTTGTAGAGACAAGGGAGTGTAATGGAGGACTAAAACAAGTGTGGTATCAGGGTTATTATGGTCTCATAGGTCCCTATTTTTCATCTCATGTCTTATCCAATCCATCTGGATTGATTTTTGAGGAGAAATCAGAGAGTTGCTAGTAGAGAGCCAAAATAGGCCTAAAAGCCCTACTTTTTAGGACAGTGATGTACGAATAGTTTGGGAACCTCAAACCTTAGAAATATTTTAGGTCTCCCAAAAGGGTATCTATATCCCTTATTATATTCTATGGTTGTGATTAAATTTTAGGATTTAATCCATAAAAACCCACTGGATAGGGCTAATAGGATCATTAGGCCTAATAGGACATTTTGAAGGCAAATTGTGAACTCAGCCAAATTGAGTTTGATGACTTATCGTAAGGGAGTGGAATGGATGTAGAATGAAAATTCCAAGCCTATACATGTCCCTTTTTTCAAGAGATGATTTTGTATGAAGGATTTGGCCTTGAAATTCTTCAAGCCATTGAGAGAGCATTGAGACAAAACTATGAGATAGTTGTCCCTTTGAGTGAAACACAAAATTGAAGACTCCTAGATAAGATATAGGAGTGGTCTTAGGTTCAATACCTAGAGACTATAGAGTTTCTAAAGACCTAATGGGATCCTAAGTGGACTAGAAGGAGAAAAGTGTAGTCTAGAAGCATTTGTGTAAGCACACTCTACAAGGTTACTTCTATCAAACACCATAATTGTTATCGAGGAAACCATGGTCAAGGGAAAACCCCGGCGGGGATGGTACCCACAAGATGATCCACTAATAAATTATCTCACAAAAGATATTGACCCTATTAGGAGTCTATTAAAATTATAGTGCTCATTTTCCTTGTTAGAGGAATAGGCCTTGTTAGAAGCCTCAAATTTGTTAGGAGTTGGTATTACAAAATAATATTGTATGCAAGGTGAGCCCACTTCCCAAACATGCAATATACAATGATAGTGCTTAATACAAAATATGGCTTACAAAACTTTTGTATCTTGTTGAATATCTTCAATATTCTGATCTATCTGTGAAACTCTTCACAAAACTTGCACTGCTCTAATCTAAAATAAGAATTCGCATATTACATCAATACTTCTCATAGTATCATCAATTATTATTCAAGTCTTGTTACAAAATGAACTTCACATTTACTTTTCTTTATACAAAATATAATACTTAAGTCATCTTACATGTTTCAAAACATAATATCATTCCTTGCTAAGTTAGGGTTAACATGTAGGATGTTGTCCCTAACTAGTTAAGTCATTATTTTATTTTATTTTTAAATCCCTTAACCCAAATTTATCAAATACTTTTCATTGCTCTGTTCTATCAGCTTGCACTATCTCTAGTAAATCAATCATAACTTTGTCTGCATTGTCCATACAATCAAGCACTCTTAGTTGTTGCTTCAATATACTTCATATACATTGTACTCAAGCTTGCATGCTCTGGAATTATTTTTGTGAACCTTGCTAACCAAAATTGTCTTTGTTCAGACTGTTATACTTAGACAATTTTACAAAACTATATCTCCAAGAAATGTTGTCTCCATACTGAGTATATGTTTCCATAATGACAACATCATGATATCCTACTTAACCAAATCACCAATAGTACCCCCCCCCCCCCCCCCCCCCCATTCACCCTTCTGTTGAACTGGATCCTCTTATTGATCTTAATGAACCCTCCATGACATCCAAGATGGATCCCCAACCTATTCCCATTTCACCCCTACCCCCTTCCATCATGGACCTAATCTCCTCCTTTGTCTCATCTCAAACCCTTATTCCTAATATTCAAATGGTTAACCCAACTGTGGTTGCAAATCCTCTCATACAATCTAAGGTTAACACCATTGCTAAGGAAATTCACAATGATATCTTAGATAAGATTCTAGAATATTTCATTCTACAAATATGTACCCAATTCTTTTCAATGTTCATATCCAACACATTTCTCTTCAATATGGATGTTATTAATGCTGAAAGAGAAATATTAATTAAAAAGATTTAGGAATTAGATGCTCATGAGCATGAACAACGGGTCTTAGAAAATGAACTAGTTGAACTAGAAGCTTTGGGAAACAATCCAAATATTGGTATAGCTATCAACGAAGAATGCTTGGCTAAGATTGAATTTGCAAAATCCCCTAAGAAGAGAGGTAGAAATTCTCTCGCTAAACTAAGAAAAAAAGATGGAAATTTGGTTAATCAAACAAATATAACTTATTTACTTCATGCAGGGAGGGGGAAGTTCCCTCCCAAGGACCAATGAGAGTCCTCTCATAGAATGTTAGGGGATACAATGCTCCTAACAAACAACGTTTGTTAAAATGTTGTATTAATAAATACAAGCTTGAATTAATGCTCTTACAAGAAACTAGACTTAATAAAGATGAAATAACTAATCTTAACAAAAAATTAGGCATCATGGAAGTCTACAGTGCCCAGGAAGGTGGGGCATCTGGGGGTTTGGTATTCATAGTTGACCCAAGGTAAATAATACATACCCCCATCTCTATCAATAAATATTGGATGTGTGGCAGCGTCAGAAGTCTAAAGTCACATCTGAATTATAATATTCTAAATATCTATGGACCAACTAATTACATGGATAGAAGGATTATTTGCCATGAAATTAATACTTTCTTAGATCTCTTCCATGAGCAGACATTTGTCATAGGCGGAGACTACTATCCTTGACCCTTTTGATAAATTGGGAGGTAAAAATGTCAACCCTAGATTAATGGAGGATTTTGTTGATTGGATCAGACATAATAATTTAATGGATTTAAACCCAGAAGAAGGAATATATACATGGACCAACATGAGGCAGGGCAGGGAGAATATAGCTGAAAAACTAAATCATTTCTTCTTCAAAGGAAACTGGACAAATTTCCCATTCGCCCTTAAAACAAATATACTAGCTTTTCTGGGTTCTGACCACTTCCCAATCTCACTTGGGATTTTTTATAATCTCAAAATCTCAGGTTCCCCCTTCATATTTGAACAAATGTTGTTCAAAGATGAAAGGTTACCACCCCTCATTCAATAATGGTGGGAAAATATTCACTTTAAAGGATCCAAACTATTTATTATTGCTAATTGTAACCACCTGGATTTGGTCTGCTCTGACTATAGACCCTATTTTCCCTAAGTGTGATCATACCCCCAATTATGTTCATACAACTCTTCAGTCGGCTGACATAATTCATTCAAATCATATTTAATCTCCTAGGTGATTCAATCACTAAATTTTATTAATCATCTTAGCCAATCAAAATTAAATCAATTTTAATTCAAATCAATACCTGGCTAAGGTAATTAATTTAAAAGGAATTAAATAAATCCCTATTTATATCAAATCACTTGCTAAAGCCTATCTTCTAGCCTAAATTAATCTAATTAATTGGTTATAGTCCTAATTAATTATCTAAAGCAATAAAAAGCTTAAATAATTAATATTCCTATTTTTGAATGAATATATTTAATATAATTTATTTCATTAATATTCCCCTAAACCCTAGCCTAACCTATCTCA
>MU224169.1:2952309-2965355 GCA_018584345.1 Thuja plicata | reverse complement strand
TCACCCCATGCTAAATCTAATCCTAATCCTAATCCCATTCTAACCCACCTCCTAATGATGTCACATTCCTAAAAATGTGATTAGGAACTCAACCCACTTGAGAAAGTCAATTTTCTCAAGCTTGACTCCCTCTAAGTCCACCTTCTCAAGCTTGCCTCTTACACCCTCACCATGCTTCTTAAATGCTCCCATTAATGCATTATTAATGGAGATGCCTTAAGCCCATGCTTCTTTAATGCATTTGGCATTTAAAGCCTCTTACACCTCATTAATGGGTTTTACAACTCCATTAATGACCCTTGTCCCCCCCTCTCTCTCCTCATTTATTCTATAAATAGAAGGAGTTTTTGAGCTCAAATAAGCCTAAATTTTAGAGTTAAATGTATTGTTATGTTGTTTAGATTAATTATAAATCCATATTGCATTGTAGTTTTGATATTATGTATTGTTATTATCATGCTTTTTAGAGCTAATATGCATGCTTAGTGACCATTTAGACTAGTTTTGATTCAAATCTTTCATGCTAGGTTGTATATGTCACTGAAAAAGGTATACTTTGAGGGCTATTATGTTGTTTTTCACACTCCTCCTAGTTAGAAAGTAATAGATCAATTTTAGTGGATTTCCATCCTGTACTAACCCTTTTCTCACTAACGTAATGATCTATTGAAGTGTTGTGTCGCAGGTAACAGGTGCACTATTTCACACACACATTTCTGGCACCCACCGTGGGGCACGATTTCGGATTTTGCCTCATTTCCACTTCATTTTTCACTTATTTTTCTTCCCGGTTTTTAGGTCCAGGCTCATTTCTGGTAGCAAAAGCTCACATCCGGGATACACCCTCAGACTGCAAAAATCGAGGCTCGCATCTGGGATTTCTTGGGTCATTTTTTGATATAGGCTCACATCTGGTAAACACTCTGTCGCATCTAGTAGCAGAGGCTCGTAACTAGTTTTTTGCATCATATACCATATTTCTAGGATCACATCTGGTTGAAATTTTTGTGAACTTCATTGCCTAACCCCTAACACTTTAACCAGTTGTTGATTTGATCTTTTGACAGCCTAACGAGTGCTTGCAGGTTGCTGATAAGGAAGTAAGAAGACTTGGCTAACATGTGTGTTTGTAGGTGTTTTTAAACTAATTTTAGTACTAACCATTTATAAAGCTTTTTCAAAACTTAAAACATTTTCTCAACACTTGTTAAATCGACCAGATTACTATGCTCTTTTCCTTTGAGGAAAATCAGAAAATCAAACATTCGTTTAACACTTGTAAAGGAAGTTGGGGATAACTGAACAAATTACATCATTTAATTCATTTTGGGATCTGAAATTGAACAAGAAAATCACTTAACATTGTGGCTAATTGAACAAGCAAACCTCATTGTCTAAGTTTTGGATCAGAAAATGAACAAGCAAATCACTTAATATTGCAGATAATTGAACAAGACAAATTTTCTTTCACGCATCATGTTTTCATTAAATATCTAAATCAAGCTCAACATAGCTTGGGGGAATGAACATTGATCTACATGTTTTGGGAGAAAATAGAATGGATTAGGAGAGTATGCTCTTCTTCTTTTGAAGAATCAGAAATCTAGACATCCTACGCTCTCCAATCCTTTGTATGCTTATTTAATAGTAGAGGGCCTGTCGGTTGAGGAAAAAATCTACTGGTAATGACCCAAGTGAGGACAGATTTTACGCCAACCTTTCCAACTCACTATAAATAATTGCTTCCTCGTATGCCAAAGCCTCGGAAGATGAAATTGGTTTTATTCCTGGAATTCTGATATCATTCCTTGAACATGCTTGGGTATGTGTAGAGCGGAGCCGCTTGAATATTACTTGCGAGACTACACATATTTGAGTACTCATAGAGCTATACGCCTCAATTTTTTCTTATGTAATTCTATGGGAGACAGTTTCAAATGGATTGCCCCATCATAAACAACAAACTTTGTAGACAAACTACCTGATTCATCCCCGAAAGGGTGATAATCCTTGTGCAAGGCAAAAAGTAATTGCCCCAAGACACTTGTCATATCATGCCCTCACTTGTGTTTGGAGTCGGGTAATAAAACATCATGATTGGAGCCATTACATTCTTGGTGATGGTTGTATTTTGATTAGCATTTGAGTGTGTACCTAAGTCAACGAGCAAGGATTTTCATCCTCCACCTAGAAAATAGGGCATGAGGATATGTTTGTTCTCCTAACAATACAAATCTTCTTGATGTATCTGAAAGATCACTAACAAGATAACACCTTCAAAATAATCAACAAACTTCAAACCTTGGTCTACACATGTATTTTTCACTCACTGACCGGTCTCAAAATGCAATCTGCAATCAAACAAACTTCACGCATTTCCAGAACGCATTTTACAAAATTGACAAAAAATGACAGAAACATCAAAAACTCACATCCCAGATTTCCTAGCTCATATCTAGTATCCTGCATCGTATCTGGTAAGCACATCATTGCATCTAGGTTCAAAGGTTGCATTTAGTCCATCAGAAGCTCGTATCCTATATTTCCTGGCTCGTATCTAGGAGCTCGCATCTAGGACAGTGGGCACTTGCGCAATATTTTCTTAGAAAAACTCAGTAGATTTGGGTACCCTTTTGGCTCTTTAGTCTGTCCATGTTGTCTTTTTTGGTCTCCCTGTTGATGTGTCAAAACACTTTTTCAGACGTCTACCTTGCATGTCCTATCAGTTTCTCACAATCAGTCTCAATACGTGTGGTCTATCCTCTTTTTACAATAACTTGATTCCCAGCTCACTATCAGAGCATTCTAACCCTCTGACACTGGAATCATTTACTTCCACCAAAACACAAACGATACTTTCACCTAGACACACTCACTTGAATGATTCGAGATACTACCTAACACTATCGGGAAACTTTGACGAAGTTGAAATACAAACACATGGTTAACACAAGACACAACAAGTACATGTCTAAAGGATTCAGAGTACTTCCTAAATCACTACACTTTCAACGAGAAGAAACATCTCATAGTTCCCTACTTGATCTAGACTCTCCAAAAATGGACAGGTCCACTCACGGATGGAGTGAGGCTTTTGAGGAATATGACAATAGAAAAAACCAAAAGCATGAAGATATCGATGAAGAAGAAGAACCCACATTTGACTGTCCTATATTTGAATCAGGCTGTGAGGAAGACATCACTAAAGAAGAATATGATAAACTCAAACAGAGCAAGAGGTTCCACAAGATAATGGAAAAAATGATTGACGAAGATAAAGAGAATTACTTTCTCCATCTAGCATCCAATGGCGTAAAGTTACCCAAGGATTATGATGTGGAACAACTAAAGGAAAAGGAGGTGTCGACTCCTATATCTATTCTCGCCAAACAACTCACCTTGATGTAGATAGAGCTCGCGACTCTCAAACAGGAGAAGGCTAAACCCAAGACAAAATACTCTATGGACTCTATTTGTCCATTTCCTTTCAACAAGAGTATCACTATGGTTCCATTCCCTCCCAACATGGCAAGGCCAAAATATGACAAGTATACGGGAGAAACCGATCCACATGACCATGTTAGAGAATTTTGTGCTCTTAGCATAGAATACATGCATGAACCTACATACCTCATGCGGCTCTTTCCTGGAAGTCTAGGAGGCAACGCCATGGAATGGTTCTCAAAACTTACACCTAAGGTCAAAACTTTTGAGGAGTTAATTCAACAATTTATCCAACACTACTCCTACAATATACAACATGATGTGACTATGATGGATCTATGCAACACTAAACAAAAGACTGGCGAATCCTTTACCCACTTTCTACAAAGGTGGAGGAAAATTTTTGCACGGTATTCAAAAGCTATTCCTGAATCCAAGAAAATGGAAATCTTTGTCAATAACTTGGTACCTGAGTTGAACTACACATTATAAATTCAAGACTCCCCTAGCTTCAATAGGATGATCAAGAACGCCCTCTGTATCGAAGAAGTTATGGTCAAAAAGGGAGAGATCACTATTCAAATTGAAAACAAATCTAACAACCCCAACTCCAAACCTAAATGGTGGAAGCAAAACAAAAATGCTATCAATGATGGAATAGTAGACGCGTCCAATTTTGGTCCTAAACCTGAGGTGTTCAATCTGACTAACAACATGCAAGCAAGCAAAGATGCCAAGGTAACAACCCCCATACCTAAAGCAAACAATGATAATAGCAAGGGTCGGCCATGGACTTAAAACCCTCAAAGAACATTCACTCCTTTGGGAGAGCCTCTTGAAACTATTTTAAAGACACTATTATACAACATGGTTCTCATGATCCTAGATTCCAAACCATGGGAACCAGTGGTCAAACCCAGATGGTGGGATGACAATTCTTACTGTGTCTTTCACAAAAACAAAGGACACAAGACTAACAACTATCTTAAACTCAAACATGTTATCCAAGACCTTATTGAAGGAGGAAAGATCAAAGTGGAAGGACACAATAGCAAAAAAGATCATACAGCATTTAACAAACCATTCCCTAATTATGAGAAAGGGGAAGCATCTAAGGGAAAAGGTAACGAATTACACTACACCTACTCCAATAATGATAACGTGATCAATATGCTAGACATCAAAACTAAATCAATTAATGTGGTCACAATTAAAGGTATTAAAGACGCATCTTCACAATCGAATGAGGTAACTCAGAGTCAAGCACAGGTCACAATCAAAGGACCTAATTCTACCTCAAAACCAGCATCAACGTCCAAGGTTCCTATTGTTACTATCCCCAAACCAGCAGCAAAACACATGGTTACTATTCCTGCAGAAAAGTATGACTTAGTGGACCAATTGCAACAAACCTCTACTAAAATTTCCATTTTTGAGTTTCTTAAAATCTCCATAGTGCATAGGGAAATCCTGGAACAAGCCCTACATAATGCAAATGTACCAAAGGACCTTGATATAGAAAAATTCCAAGCGATGGTTAATCACATCTCAACACCGCATTATCTCTCCTTTCTCAAGAAGATGATAAATCATTGACACATCCACATAATCAACCCCTTCATATTGAAGTCTTCATTATAAATCTCGTGTTAGACGCGTATTGATAGATGGGCGCGTAGGATTGAATATTTGTACCCTTAATCTTATCAGGAAACTGGGTCTCTCATAATAGACCATTGACTCTAGAAGCAAAATCACTATCAAAGCTTATGATGAGGAAGAAAGATTCTCTAAAGGTCTTATTGTTCTACCCATCAGAGTCAGGCTGATTGAAAGGAACATCATATGTCAAGTTCTGGATCTACCCCTGGCTTACAACATACTATTGGGGAGACCCTGGATTCACGAAATGCAAGTTGTGTCATCTACCTTCCACCAATGTGTCAAGTTCCTACATAATGGGGTGGAGGTGACAATCCCTACAGACACTAATTATACTCGCAACAATATCAAGGCAGGTAGTATGGTCTCGCATAACAAAGAGGCTACAGATGAGATTGCTCCTGAGACTACCAAGGACACGGTTATGAAAAGCTTTGGAAAAACCTTGAAACTTGAAGAAACGGGTATGGGAGAATACAAGTTGGACATGACCCCATCATTAACAGAGCTCCCAATATCACCAAGATCCTATGGAAAACCTTCCTCATCATTCACACCTACTACATTTCAAATGCCAGAAATCCACAAAGCAACTGGCATGGTTAAGGCATCCACATCTTCTTTAGATAACACAGAAGAACAGGCAGTCTTGGACTAGCTTTATAAGGGAGAACCAAAGGAAGCTGAGAAGCTGAGGTCAAGCATGTAGAAATATCTGCAGAGCAGTATGGTAAAGGATACGACCTCCTCAAACAAATGGGATACAAAGGAAAAGGACCTCTAAGCGACACAGTAAAATGACTTATTGAACCAGTGCACATAGAGTTCAGGAATACCAGAGACAAAATAGGACTAGGTTTTAATAATGACTCTGACAAACCTACTTCAAAAGAAAGCCCAGTCTTTGACAAAGGGAGTGATGAAATAGAAGAGATAGAACTAGAACAATGGTCCTATGAAATATTATTACATGTAGGCACAGATAATCCTGACTATCAAGGAGAACACTATGTACCAAGCTTTGAGATACCACAAGACACTCATATCCCTTTGTTACCACAGTGTCCTATTCAAGAGGTAGGCGACACAATAGAAGATGATCCAGAGGGACCATTGATGGAAATGGCTACTGAGAGTAAATCACAACAACAGGATTCACATCCTAACTGGGGTCAGTTAGTCACAATCACACATGTCCTTGATTTACCACACTTTGATCCACATGTGGATAATCGGGTACATCAAATAACTATTACAGAATTCTTAAACCGGTCTGACAAAAAAATAACAGACTCTCATGATTATGAATGGGATGAGCTATCTATCACTATAGAGGACATTGAAATAGATGTGATCCCCATGTTTGCAGCTCCATCAGCACCCAATGAACATTCTATCACTAATCCAAACAATAGTGATATTCCTGAAGCAGAGGAAGAGTTCCTTCCCCCAATCATTGATGGAGAGACTGGTGTTCTCATAATTGTAGAAGAACTTCAGAGGCGACAAGCAAGAAGCCTCCTTTTATGGAGAGATGATGATGAAAGTTCCATTGACAAGTCACTAGATTTTGGTCCACATATAACTAACAACAACCCTTTTAATGACAGTCTAACTCTTATTGATCTAAACATTAAAGAGGTTAACTTAATAGAACATGTCATGTTAGTTAATAGTCTTGACGCTAACACGATGCTATCCTTCCTAAAGTCTGACTCCTTATCTTTGATAAACCTAGACCTAATTGATTGGACTACTAGAGATCCTACTCCTATCCTCAACTTTTCCAATGAATACACCTTGGCTTGCTATCGCTTGTGAACCTTACCCTTCTTCCACCAATGCAAGGAGCATGAACATGTCACGGGAGGATATCAAGTTTCTTAGTAAAAATTAAAAAATAAAAAGAAAAAGGGAACTAACGGTGAAAACCATGTTGTAGCAGTGTCAAATCCTAAAATAGTAAAAACAAAAGATGTATTTGATGGTGAAAACCTCTCAGAGGTGCCAAAGGATGAGATTCTTGATATCCTCCCCAAGCACTTTCAAGAAAGGTCTTCAGTTCTGATAGAACCAACACAGCCAGTTAATTTGGGCACAGCCGAAGATCCTCAAATAGTTCACCTAGCACAATATTTGTCAGAAGAGGAAAAGGTAAAATTCACCAAGTTCCTGAAAGAGAAGAAGATCAACTTTTCATGGTCTTATACAGATATGCCTGGGCTAGATCCTAAATTGATAATGCACCACTTATCTATAGCTCCTGAGATCAAACCCATGAAACAAAAACTTAGAAAGATGCATCCTCATGTTGCATTGCTAGTAAAAGCAGAGCTAGAGAAATTTTTGAAAGTTGGATTTGTCAGAGTCATTGCTTATGCAGGATGGATCTCCAATATGGTCCCAGTGTCTGAATCTGCTAAATCTATCAAGATCTGCACAAACTTCAGAGACTTAAACAAGGCATGTCCTAAGGATGACTTCCCACTACCTAATATTGATATGAACATAGACCTCACAGTAGGCTACCAAATGTATTCATTAATGGATGGCTTCTCAGGATATAATCAGATCAAAATTGCTCCTAAAGATCAAGAAAAGACCGCATTTACATGCGCATGGGGCACATTTTGTTAGAACATCATGCCATTTGGGTTAAAGAATGCAGGTGCTACATATCAAAAATCCATGACTACTATATTCCATGATATGATGCATAAAAACATGGAAGATTACGTAGATGACACCTTAGCTAAATCAAAAGAAAGGAGCACTCATATCACTAACTTAAGAAAGATATTGGATCGTATGGAGCAATTTCAACTCAGGCTCAATCCAAAGAAATGTGCCTTTGGGGTCCAATCAGGAAAGCTCTTAGGGTTTATTGTTTTAGCAAAAGGAATTGAGGTTGACCCTGCAAAAGTCAAAGATATACTAGAGATGAATCCTCCATGCAACATCAGTCAAATGAGGATGTTACAAGGGAGACTCTAGTCAATTAGGAGGTTCATGTCTCAACTTGCAGATAGAGCACAACCCTTTACCAAATTGCTACATAAAGGTGTCACTTTCAAATGGGATGAACATTGTGAATCCAACTTTAGAGAATTAAAAGAGTTCCTGGCTACTCCTCTTATTCTTATGGCACCCATCCATGGAAATCCATTACTCTTGTATATTTTAGCTACAGCCACGTCACTAGGAGTATTACTAGCACAAGAGGATGAAACTAAGAAATAAAGAGAAATCTACTACATCAGTAGAACACTAGTCTCCTATGAGCTCAATTACAACATTATTGAAAAAGCATGCTTAGAATTTGTCTTTGCTTCACAAAAATTGAGACATTACATGTTGTCACATACAATAAGGCTCATTGCAAAGATCGATCCTTTAAAGTATCTTCTGAGAAAAATGGCCTTAATAGGACGTCTGGCAAAGTGGGTCCTCATTCTAAGTGAATTTGACATTGAGTATGTGGACAAGAGGGCTATTAAAAGATAATTCCTCGCAAATCAACTAGCAGATTCACTACTCCAAGATGATGAACCTTTGAGAATCAAATTTCGTGATGAAACAATTATGCATCTCACTGAGTATCCATGGAAAATGTACTTTGATGGTTCCTTCACGCAACAAGGCTCAAGAGTGGGGGTTTTGTTCCTAACTCCTCAAGGTTACAAAATACCCAAGTCCTACAAATTGATGTTTCCATACACAAATAATATCTCTGAATATGAAGCATTGGTAAACGGTCTTAAACTGGCCATGGAATGGAATATTGTAGAGTTGCATGTGTATGGTGACTCCCATCTCATTATCAATCAAGTAAATTTAGATTATCAAACAAAAGATGATAATTTGATGCCCTACAAGCAACTGTTTGATGATTTAAAGAAGTACTTTATCTTTATCACATTCCAGCAGATCCCCAGAACAGAGAACAAAGCTGCAGATGCTATGGCTACCTTGGCATCCATGTTACAACTGGAGGAACATCAATTCTGCTATGACTTCTTGGTGGAAGAATTATCCTATCCTGCCTTTAATACCCTTGAATACCAAGTAATATATGCTTTGAACACCCCAGACCAATCTTGGTATGCTAATATCATTGCTTACCTAACTGACCAAACCATTCCCAACAATCTATCCATAAATGAAAAAGGAGCCTTGATTAGGACAACATCGCGTTATGTCCTCATAACTAATAACTTATATCGATGAGGTCTTGACGGTATGCTTCTTAGATGTTTAGAACTTGAAGAGTCAGATCGTGCGTTAAAGAAAGTCCATGAAGGTATCTGTGGATCACATTCAAACGGCTTTTCACTAGCAAAGAAACTACTCAGAGTAGGCTATTACTAGCCTACAATGGAAAAAGATGCTATTCAATTTTCCAAAATATGTCATAAATTCTAGACACATGGAAATCTTATCCATGCTCTTGCCAGAGAACTTATACCTTTCATAACACATTGGCCATTTCAGCAATGGGCCTTTGACTTGGTTGGACAAATATATCCCAATTCTTTAAATGGACACAAGTTCATCATTAAGACCACTGAGTATTTCACGAAGTGGGTTGAGGTCATGCTTCTAATCAAAGCCATTGGAAAATAGGTGGCTATGTTCATATTGAACTACATTATCTGTAGATTTGGGATACCCTCATCAATTGTAATAGACAATGGGGGCCAATTTTTAAATTTCAAGACATTGATGACCTTTGTGAACAGTTCCACATCACTCAACACTACTCCTCAATCTATTACCCTCAAGGTAATGGATAGGCTGAGGCATCTAATAAGAATATACTCAAAATCCTACACCAAACTATGAGTAAGTCTGGCAGAGACTGGCATCTACAACTAAATCTGGCATTATGGGCCTACCGAACAAGCATCAGAGCACCAATTGGAGCCACGCCATTTTCCCTAGTCTATGGTACTGAAGTAGTACTACCTATTAAGGTTGAAATCCCATTTTTGCGGATATCTTTACAAGTTCTAGTTGTTACTGATGAGAAATACCGCATCGATAGGGTGAATTCTTTAGACCTACTTGATGAGCGCATGCAACAAGCGTTTGATAATCTGAAAGTGTACCAAGCACGCATGTCCAAAGGGTACAATAAAAAGTTCAAACCATGGCATTTTTAAGTGGGGGATCTTGTCCTAAAGGAGAATCCTAAGAACCAGCCTAATAGAGAGCATAAAGGAAAGATTGAACCTAATTGGTTAGGACCTTATGTTATCACTGCTACTTTTGGGGTTGGAGCTTATCAACTAGCTACCCCTGAGGGAGACATTCTTCCAGATCCTATCAACACTTTGCATTAAAGCGATTCTACGCTTGATGTTTGGCTAGCAGAGCCTGTACAGTGGAAAATTTAGAAAAATACCAAAAACATTCAGAAAATTGATCCTGAAGAAATCCCCAAACAGTGGGAAAATTTCCTAAAGAAAGGTATCCTTGGTGAAAACCTGGCAAACAGGCACCTTGATACTACAAAAACATTTTAAAAAAGCAAAAATAGCAAAAAAATTGGAAAAGAGAAAAGTGCCTTGATGACAACCTGGTAAAACAGGCATACTGGTAGCAAAAAGAATAAAGAAGTTTTGCCAAGTGGTGAAAACTAGGCAATCAAGTGTCACTTGTATTCTGCGCTCTATCTATCAATACATTGCTGATACTAAGCCTTCATGATTACACCTGTACTAAGAGTTGACTTTGTTTCATTTCAAATATCTTATCCTTGCTTGGGATTTGTCTGCATTTCTATCTTAGGATCAGGTCATTCTGCACTGGGGGCATCTTTTACTAGCATGATAGGTAGCATCTACTAGGTCGTCATATGATGGTTTGTCTTGTAATACAATGCTTCTCAATGCTTTCACTAAACTATCCCTTTCACGAAACAAGGCTGGCACAAACATTGCACTAACCTGAACGATGTTCCTAGAACCTACATTGGATTGCAAACAGGAAGAAAGTTATACACAGACATGGAACACATTTTTTACTTGAATTCCAACTTTTTGATTGGTGAATCGATGTTGCGCTTGAAAAATGAATCAATAGTATTTCTCAATACTACCTAAATACAGTTTGATCTTGGTTTGATTATGACTCTTTTATGTACCCATGATGTTTTCACTGGGGGCATCTAAGTAGTTATGAATTTTAAGTGATTGATTCACAATTGATAGTTGTTATGTCTTCCGAGTTACTCCATGACGTCTGCACAAAGACAAAGAATTGCAAGGACAAGGGGCATAACATTTTCTTGTATTTCTGCATATGGTGATGGTTTCAAATGATCCTATACATTTCACCTAACTTGGATGTTTATGGTAAGAGCTGCCACCATGAGTGGATAGTCGCATATATCTCGATCTTCGTTATGTATAAACTACAGTGAGGTTAGAACAATTTCCTTGTCTATTTTCTAACTTAGATTCTCACTAAGGTATATGAAGCATAATGTACCCAAGGATATGAATTTTCAAGGTCATTGCGGGTCCAATATTTTTCCTTACATAGATTCTGATATAGTAAAAAGAAGGTGACTATTTTGTTATCTTAGCTTCTATGCCTTGATGCCTAAGTCTATTTCTGATATTTCATCCAATAAATATAGTATTCATACTTTCATAATATTAGTGGGTATTAGTGATGGTTGTACTATCTGGTGGTATTCATTCTAAAAAATGCCCTATGATGATAAAAATGTTCCAATATCTGCAAATCAGTGGCAAGTCCTAAGAGTCTGCATATAGCTGCATTTAGGGATTGCGTGATTCATTTTTTAAAGAAGCAACAGTATAAGGAATTTGAGCTCAAAATGATTTCAATTTTCTTCATAAATCCAAGTTAATTACATAATCTATATTACTAATATCAATGCTTCATGATCTATTGGAAACAAAATCAAACTCACATTTTAACGTGATTAACTTGGTACCTATGTGTTTACTCTTAACACACCTTCATTCCTTCACTTCTTCTAATCTATTCTTTCCTGACCTACCTGTTCCCGCAAGTGATACATCATTTCAACAGAGGGATTTCATTTCTTTTTTTCCTTCGATTTCATTCCAGAGGGGGCATGTTCACACGATCATCAATCAAATTCTTGCTCAAAACAGCATTAAAATGACTTCTTTATCAAACAAACTAGGGGCATGACAGTTTCCTTGACTAAGTCAAAACTATTGGATAGAAAACTTTGGTTCTCATAAGCTAGATATCTTGTGTTTCCTCATTTTAAAAGATTCTTATTAAGCTCCTGGCAGCTTCATACTGACTTTTGGACAACAACCAAGTTCAGAATTGGTATCTTTGATATCTTTTATTAACCTTTGTACAACAACCAAGTTTAAATTCAATTCTATCAGTTTAGTTAAATCAAGTATGAGACTGATCTCATCAGGCATTTCGTTCGATCATGAGCGAAATTCTCAATCTTTCTGAAGTCAAAATCAAAAACTTTCTTTGAATTAATGTGTTGTTCGCACATCAATTCAAAGAGGGGAAAATGTAACCACTTGGATTTGGTCTGCTTTTACTATAGACCCTATTTTCCCTAAGTGTGATCATACCCCCAATTATGTTCAGACAACTCTTCAATCGGCTGACATAATTCATTCAAATCAGATTTAATCTCCTAGGTGATTCAATCACTATATTTTATTAATCACCTTAGCCAATCAAAATCAAATCAATTTTAATTTAAATCAATACCCGGCTAAGGTAATTAATTACTTTTAAAAGAATTAAATAAATCCCTATTTATATCAATTCACTTGCTAAAGCCTATCTTCTAGCCTAAATTAATCTAATTAATTGGCTATAGTCCTAATTAATTATCTAAAGCAATTAAAAGCTTAAATAATTAATATTCCTATTTTTGAATGAATATATTTAATATAATTCAT
>MU224169.1:2902291-2952259 GCA_018584345.1 Thuja plicata | reverse complement strand
CTAATCCTAATCCTAATCCCATTCTAACCCACCTCCTAATGATGTCACATTCCTAAAAATGTGATTAGGAACTCAACCCACTTGAGAAAGTCAACTTTCTCAAGTTTGACTCCCTCTAAGTCCACCTTCTCAAGCTTGCCTCTTACACCCTCACCATGCTTCTTAAATACTCTCATTAATGCATTATTAATGGAGATTCCTCAAGCCCATGCTTCTTTAATGTCTTTGGCATTTAAAGCCTCTTATACCTCATTAATGGGTTTTACAACTCCATTAATGACTCTTATCTCCCCTCTCTCTCCTCATTTCTTCTATAAATAGAAGAAGTTTTTGAGATCAAATAAGCCTAAATTTTAGAGTTAAATGTATTGTTATGTTGTTTAGATTAATTAAAAATCCATATTGCATTATAGTTTTGATATTATGCATTGTTATTATCATACTTTTTAGAGCTAATATGCATGTTTAGTGACCATTTAGACTAGTTTTGATTCAAATCTTTCATGCTAGGTTGTATATGTCATTAAAAAAGGCATAATCTGAGGGCTATTATGTTGTTTTTCACACTCCTCCTAGTTAGAAAGCAATATATCAATTTTAGTAGATTTCCATGCTTTACTAACCCTATTTTCACTAATGTAATGATCTATTAAAGTGTTGTGTCGCAGGTAACATGTGCACTATTTCACACACACACTAATAAGTTGAAGAAAATAAAAAGTAAAAATAATTGGAGAATCTCAATAAGACAATTATAACCCAAGGTATAGATCAGGAAACCTACCAAAAAGAAAAACTCCTTAAAATTTAACTAGAAGATATCTTATCGAAGGAAGAACTCTTCTGGAGGCAAAAATCCAAAGACATGGCTTAATGCAAGCGATAAAAACACGAAAAAAATTCACAACAACACTAATGTCAGAAGGAATAATAAATAATATAACAAAAATTACTAAATTAGATGGAACGCTAATTGAAGAAACCAAAGCCATAGCTAAGGAGGTCATTTAACACTTCATTAATACCTTCAATAACACTGAATCTTCCGATCTCATTAACTAAAACTTACTTCTTAATAACATACCTGGAATTATCAATCAAGACATCAATAAATCCCTAAAAGAAAAATTTACTACAAAAGAAATTGGGAATGTTCTCAAACAAATGCAACCAGATAAATGTCAAGGCCCTGATGGCTTCCCAATCATGTTCTTCCAAAGATGTTGGGAATTCAATGGTAACGAGGTTACAACAACCTTAGAAGGAATAATAAATTTGGGAAAGCTACTTAAAGAAATCAACAACACCTTCTTATCTCTAACTCTGAAAAAAGATAATATTGAAAGATTTAACGATTGTAGACCTATTGCCTTATGTAACATAATCTATAATCTATTATATAAGACCCTGGCCAATAGGAATTAGAAATTACTATTGTCTATCATCAACAAATGACAAACTAGATTTGTATAGGACCGATCCATCTATGATGAAGTCATCATTGCATAGAAAGCTATCCATTATACCCAAATGAACAAAAAACCCAGCATGTTTATTAAACTTGACATTAACAAAGCCTATGACAAGGTTGATTGGAGATTCTTATGCAAAATTCTAGAGAAATTTGGTTTTGATAAACAATGGATTGATCTATTATTTTAATGCATTTCCACTCCTAAAGTCTCAGTCTTGCTTAATGGTCCCCTGAGGGCTTTTTTGACATTTCTAGAGGCATCAGACAAGGTGACCCAATTTCCCCTTTCTTTTTGTTATTATGGATGAAGTCTTGGGGTGCTCCATCACCAAGGCAAGAATTGACAATCAAATTGAAGGTATAAGAGTCACTTCCAATGTGGAACCCATTACCCACCAACAATTTATTGATGACACCGTGTTATTTCAAAAAAGATCTTTACAAGAGGCTTGCAAATTCAAGGAAAGCCTCCAAGCTTATGACAAAGCCTCAGGGCAGGAAATCAATCAGGAAAAATCTGAAATTTTCTTTCTCAATACAAACCCAAATTCATAAATTCACATTTGTATTACCCTTAATTTTAGAAAAGGTTCACTACCCTGCAAATATATGGGCCTATGCTTAGATAAAGGAATTAAAGACACTAATTCTTGGGACCCTATTATCTCAAAAATAAGGAAACAAATTCCATATTGGAATGGTAAATGGCTTTCCTCTGCAGGTAATATGGTAATGTTGAAGTCAGTGTTATCTGCAATCCCTATTTATCAAATGTCTTTCTATCACCTCCCCTCGAAGAATATAAAGGAAATTAATAAACACTTTAAAAACTTCTTCTGGAAAGGAAATAGTGATCAACGTAAAATTCCCTTGGCAGCATGGGACATTTTGTGTACACCTGCAAAATTTGGTGGCCTGGGGTTTCAAAAACATTAAGGAGCAAAGAAAATCCCTTGGTGCTAAGCTGATCTGGAACCTCCTCAATAAACTCAATTTGAAATGAGCTAATATTTTATACTACAAATACCTCAATGGTAGGGACCCTATAGCAATTTTTAGAATCGGGAATCTCCCAAAGGGATCACGAATATGGAACTTTATGGTAGAATGCAGAAATATCATAGGAAAATGTCTTTCATGGAAGATCAATAATGGCAAAGATGCATTATTTTGGGAAGACTCATGGGAAGGCCTCCCTCCCATCTCCAACTTAAATAATTGGGGAGATTCCATCCAAATACTCCAAAAAAGTTGGGGTAAATATGTTTATAATTACATCATACCTCCTGATGACTTGTCCCTTGGAAACCCCAAGTGGAAACAACTTGACAATATCAACATACCAAATCAGCACAAGACCTTGCTATCCAACATTTTAACAAACAGAAGAATTAACCTATACAATAAAAAGGACTTCCTCCTATGGAAAACATCTAATGATGACAAATATAATGATGGTTATAAACAAGTCATCTCAAAACACCAATACAACAAAACAGGCCTTCCCCTACACCTATGTTTGGATAAGCAGGTTTTACCTAGGGCATGGGTCTTCTCATGGTTTGCTATTCAAAACAAAATTATCACAGCTGACCACTTTACTAAAATGGGTTATGAGGGTCCTAGTAGATGTTGCCTCTGCAAAATGGAATATGAATCCACGCATCACATAATCCTAAATTGCCCCTATGCAAGAAAATTTTGGGAATGGTTGTGTGGCAAACTTGGCTATATATCAACATTCCCTCATAGATTGAAGGAAATGTTCAGAACTTGGCCAAAATTTCATAGAAATAGTATCTATAACATCCTATGGAAGGTATGCCCGTCCATTCTAATCTGGGAAATATGGAAGGAAAGGAATCGTAGACTCTTTAAAGACAAACACATGAAGGTTGACCAACTTATAAACAAAATCAATACAGACATCATTGAGGTAACTAACAATAGACTTATGAATTAGTGAAATACAAAAAAATCTATGACTGCTTGGGATGGAATGATGAGACACCAATGGATGCATCTCAAGATCCCTCCCTTTTCCAACAATTCAGACCCTGATAAAGCTAAATCCATGAGATAATGTGTTTGGCAACCCCCTCCTCATGGCAAATTTAAACTAAACTTTGATGGCGCCTCTAGAGGCAATCTAGGCCTAGTTGATATTGGTTGTGTTGTTCATGATTATATGGGCTGTAAAATTGCTACCCTTTCTAAACCACTGGACCCCACCATGAACAATATAGTGGAGATGTATGCATTGGTAGATGGTCTTAAAATATGCATCAAATTGGGCATCTCATACCTAGACGTGGAAGGAGATTCAACTAACACCATCAATGCTCTCAGAACCCAATCAATACCTAACTAGAGGCTTAAAGAAATCTTAGACATGACACTTTCCATTGCGGTAAATTTCACCTCGATTACCTTCAATCACATATACAAAGAAGGGAATTAAAGAGCAGATGAATTGGCTAATTTTGGCGTGGACGGTGTTTTCATTAATCCATGGGAGATCTGACTCATTTATGTTTCTGCCATCTCTGGATGCCTTACCTCCTTGATGAAAGTAATAGGATCTCATAATTTTACTCCACCTATGCTAGGATTAGAAATTGAGTGGTCCAATGACCCCCTAGATGCCAACTAAAATTCCTTACAAAGGTTAGGCTTGTTCTCATTAAATTGATCTATGTTTGAGAATAAGGAGAATGATTATATTAAGGGACTCCTTACCCACCTTGTTTAGTTTTTTTAATAGCACTTTAATATAGTATTTTTCATTAAAAAATTAAACCTCATATAGTCTTCTTAGCATATATCTTCCCACCTATTATACACCTAGCACTTCTTATACTCACATTCTGATATCCACTTTACTTCTATATACTCATGATCGGGTTCAGTTCGTAGCATAACTTAGTTTAAGTTTATATTTTTTTTCTTCTTTCCCCTTTTCCCACATAAAATGGCATTAAACTTATTTATTGTTTTAATATCTCTTTTTACTTACAACACCTGTGTGTCTCAATTTGAGGGGTGTAGCCCTTTCGTATTGGGCCCGTTAATCTATGATGTGCTTAAGACTTCTTTCTGTATCACTATATTCAAGATTAAGGTTTATTGTTTTTAAAATTCAGGTAATTCTTAAGTTCTACAGTTAAGGATCTCAAGAAATATACAGTTTCTACTCATAATCGTTAGCTCCCTGTCATATGGTATATTTCCTTTCTTCTATGGAACCTACGTTTTATTTTACCTCATCTAAAAATTTAGGAAATCAATCTAAAGTCAGGTTTAAAATGACTAGCTGGGCTTTAAAATCACTTATCTTAGGGTGGTTGGTTTTATTTTCATCTGCTAGTTTCTATAGATAATCTTGATAGGATGCCTCGTATACCATCCTCCCCATTGTAGCTTTCCTCGCTCTCATGGTAATCTGAGAGCACTTCATTATTTTTTCATTTGTAGATTCAATCCATCTTAGATTTTTGTTTCATTTAAATGTCATTATTATATGAATCACTAATTAAGATTAAAAGTTTAACTAGGGGCTAATATACTCTACTTGAACTCCCTCGGTTACGACCAAGCATTGTCAATTAATCTCTGTAACAAACCAAACAAGACCTTAAATTAAACTAAGCTGATTTTTTTACCTTAAAAATTCAAAGGCATGGAGGAAAACAGTGATCAGAGTTTAGTTTATCAAATCTATATATTTCCCAAAGCATCTGAGTTTAGCTAACACACTCCTAAACTTTTATGAACCTGCTTACAGTGCAACAGTATGTATTCTTATGGATCAAGTTCACTTGGTTTTGTAGCACATATATGGCATGTAATGGGTACTTCATATGTCTCTCTACATATAGACAATCTGAAATCATCACATATGACATGTGTACATGAGAAGCAACATGATTTCTTTGGCACCATAAATATGTATTGGAATAATTGGTGTGCTCACCATGCTATACTTTGTAAAGAATTGTTTTGATTGATAGTATACTTCCTAAGCCACGCTTAACATGATTTAAAGTGGAAGGTGTTATCACAGCTCTCTATATAGAAGATGGAATTTAACAGAAAGATCACATGTGGCCTAATCTAATTTTTCATATTACTTCAACGGTCTAAGGTGAAGATGCAGGTTTATTTATAAATATTTATTTTTGTACCATTTCTTATTGTGTAAACATTCAAAACTAATAAATATAGGTAGCCAAGCTCAATTTCGCTCTTTTAAATTAAATTTTTTAATTCTTGGAAATGGTTAACTAAGTGTAAAGTAGCAATGATAGAAGGTCTTTGGGCAATATTAATTATAAAAATATGGTCTTGATTATTCATCTCTTTACTAACACTCATGAGCTCGTAAGGGATTTGTGACAAGGGTTGTTTTCATTTCTTCTCTATATTGGAATGCATCTATTAACTCTTGTGGACAGGTCCATATCCAAACTTAAGGACAACAAAGGGAATTCTCTTCTCTTGTTAAGAATCTTCAATTTATTTAAAGATTCTTTAATTTTGTTCATTTAAATGGGTGCTAACAATGATCTTAGCTTGGCTAGAATGAGTGATTACTGAAAGCTCATTTCATATGGTGGGTCGTTCCCAAGACAATGCTCCACACTTCTAATTACTAATTCGGGACAAAGTGACAGCAGATGATTATTCTTCTAAAACTATCTAAAAAAGCTATACCCTCTTACTGTAATAAAAAACATGCAATTACACAAGATTGCAAATCCTCTATAAAATACAAACATGTGTACTCTATTTACGACCGAGGAAATACCTTCAACAAGATGTAAATGGGGGTATGCTCGCATCTCTCATGTGATGTATTTTTTTAATAGAAGGGACAAAAGGACCCCGGGCAAGACTGGAGGTTTTCTTGACTCGGTTCTTTCCTACCAGTGTCTGTTTAAACGGAGAAAAAAATGTGTAAAATTATTTAAATGATTAATAAAAAATATCAAGGCCTAGGCCTATTACTAAGCAAAAAAAAAATGATCTATTATGTCAAACATTTGTAAGTGATGCAAAGCATCCTCCTCCAACACAACATCCAATGGAAATCTCTGACCCAAACACAATTCAAAGTTCTTGTTAATAGAAATGAGGCATCTAACAAGATTAAAATTCCCCTCAACTTTAAAATCTTCACTAGGTTATATACTTGATCCAAGGTTCTACTCACAACACATTCTTCCACCTTAACAACATCAGAAACTAGAAAGTCCCCCACTATCTAAACCGATTCAAAATGGGACCAAAGATCATTATGCCTCCATTCCCAATAACTAATTAAGATTCCAAGAACCACAAGAAACCAAAAAAAATGCGTGAAATTATACTACCTTGCAAGCATGACACAAGAGGATTGTTCACTATTTTACTTCCATCCATTCAAGAAGACTATGACATCATATTCTTGATGTCTAATAAGTACTTTCCCTTCAATTAAATGAACAACCAACTCACCCATTCACCGTATATTCACAATATGGGTTAGACAAACTTCATTACTTAGAAAACTCCTTAAATGGTTACAGAGGTTGAAATAAAGATCAATTACCCCTCACAACATATACTCATATCTCAATGGATCAACTAAAAGGATTAGGGTTGTAACTGTCACTACCTGAGAGTGATTAAGAAATGAACAACTACCCATGGGAAAAGTAACTTAGAAGCATTATCCAATGGAAAAATAGTGATATGAGAACAATGTTATATATTAAAAACTTCAAATATTCATATGATAGTGAACAAACTTTCTATGGGACAATGATGTTAATCTGACTGTGATTGTCATGAAACTAGGACTGTTATACAGTAACCTCAATCACAATGATTCAAAACAATTTAGTAACCTTCTCGGAAGAAATATGAAAGTTAATTTGGTTTCACTATATCCTAATTAAATTCTTTGTCAAAAAAATAAAATCTAAACATGAAGAAAACTAATCTACTTGTGGTGATAGTCACATTCCTTCTAACTTTTTATCATGGAACATCTTTAATACATTAGCAATATCCTTCACTACTTCTTCCTTGTCCAACTATGAAATATGTTGGAACTCTTTCCTAATTGGTATTGATAATACTTGCTCATATATCCACTTTGCCTCTGGTATTCTATTCTCATTATGTGTAACTAGACTGGTAATCTCTTCAGACAACTGAAGAAAACAAATAGAATATACTCAATCCATGTTAACACATCAGAAAGTGAAATAACTTTTAAAGCATTAATCATTTTTCACATGCAAAAATAATCATAACACTTCAACCTTTACAATATTATGGCTAGCAACACAAAGGTTACTTTAACATTTAAATTTCCAAACATGGATAATAGAATAGTCATACATTTGGAAAAACTTATCATCAATAAAATATAAATTTTACACACCTAGAATCATTTAGGCACATTTGTTAAAACTAAAATAAGTGTCGAAGCAAGTATATTTGATGTGCCTAATTTCATATAGTTTCTAGGTGTGGCACATGTGCTCATTTTTGCAGCGAGTTTGTCTTTTTGAGAGGGGAGGCCTCACTTATGTATAGAATTTTCTTATCGGTAAATATAAGATTTGCTGGGTATTTTGAATTTTCTGCATGTAGGGATACTGAGAATGTGTTCTTCAATTTATGTATGTTTGTGTTTTATTAATATTGTGAATGTTTAAGTGTTCAAATGAGGAGTTGACCCGCTATATCATAAAATGATTGAAAATAGGTGGGATGAGCTTCTTGTTATATATAAGCTTGCTTATTGAAGAAAGAACCATGCATTGGTTATAAATGTATTTGCAAATGTTTCACTTATACTCCATAATGGTATTTACCCATTCACTTTCTCTTATGTACTTCAACATTGGATCAATGCAGTTTGTTGAACAAGGAGCCCATAAAAATAAAAGAACATAATAATAAACAGTAAGAAGCTTAGAAGGATGGAGTAAAATATTATGGCTATCCTAAACACTAGGAAAAAATGGATAAACATATAAAATGATATGTTTGGAAGGAGATACAATGGTCCCTAGCACAAGTCATTGAAATTTAAAGACTGTGACTATAGATCTCATTAGTTATGATGATAATTGTTTGAGTTGGTGATTTTAAATGCTGCATATAGTCTAAGGATGTTGTTAAGGAACTAATTACACCCATGTGGACTTTGTAACATTAGATCTACATTATTTTGGGGTCTATTATTCAAATTAATAGTCATATCTGCCTAGTATAGTATCTGCAACAACAAACCATAGTTTTGGGCAAGAATTTCTTTTAGTGAATTCCCCACCAACTACCGCATAGCTTTGATAAAGCCAAGTGAAACTCTCGAAGAGGATCAAATCGTTTGCAATGGATGAATGTGGGGTTTTTTTTTAGGAAAACCAGCTAGAGGAGGTTTCAAATTGATGCACAGACAATGTTATCTGTCAATTGTAATGCTGAAGGTTTTTTTGGGATGGGTTTTTTGGAGGAAAATTTGAATTGTAATGGGGACTGCTATAGATAGCTGAAAATAGCTGAAATACATATAATATCTCTTTATATTAATAAAATACACTAATGTTACCGACCAAAAAAAAATTCAACACGCATATCATTGTGGATCCATTGCACTACATAAGAATTATAGAAGCATCTATAATCTACATCAAAGAAATAAACATATTCTTTCTTTTTCACTAACATTCTTTCAATTACATAATTGAATAAATGATACAAAGATTGTTTAGAATCTACTAAAATTTGGATAAAACCCCACAAAAAAAGTTGTACACAATAAGCTATACTCTACAAAAGAATTATTTCAAGGCTCACAAAGAGCTGTAAGACTTAAGCTCAACGCTAACACAAGCTAAACCACTACCTATGGAATCACCACTGAAGCCAAAGTATCTACACTATTCTCAAACGACTCCTTTATGCAAGATCTTTTCCCTTTAAGTTGTTTCTCTTTTATGCAAGCTCTTTCCCCTTTAAGTTTTTTCTCTTTCAAGTTGCTTTTAATAGACTAAATAGTAGTAACCAAAGCTCTCACTCTTTTCTAAACATAAAGAACCTCCTTTCTGCTCGTGTTGTTTATGTTAGACTGAAACTGGGTTCTGAAAATACTTTTCCTCGTAGAAAATGATGAAATCTATCTATTCCTCTCCAAAATGTAATAAACATCGTAATCAAATAAAGATCGTACTCCTCTTCATATTGAGCACACCCTTGCAAAAATGATTAAAGAGAAATAGTTCTCAAATATTATCCATCTTGTACTCAAAATATTATCCAACTTGTTTGCAAACGCTTTCTCTTATTGAGCCAAAGGGTCTCTCTTAATCAGTCCACTCCTTCCTCTTAATATCGTCTACTTCTACAAGAAGCAAAAATAATAATATTATACCAAAAAATAGTTTTAAAATAGTTATCATAAGATCATGCCCAAGATGACAAGTGGTTTACATAGTATATTCCCATGCACTTACTTTCTTGACGACCAATTAAACATCTTACCATTTGTAAATCATATGCAAACCAGTTCAAAGGAGTGAATCATAGTCTAAAATCACAACATCATGAAATATGATTAATGCCCACTACACAAGTGATAGCATCCAAGGACAAGAGTATAAATCATATTGTGGCTTCAGAGCCATCATGGATTCTAATATTATTAGAAAAAATATTGAATTTTGATTGGTTGAAGTTAAAAGATTTAATCACTAGTTAAAAGTTGTTCCTTACCTATAGTACAATGGTAGGAACTACCAAAACAAAATAATGTCATAAGAACTTTTTCATAGGCTTTCTGCTATCTTCCCATTGGTGGCTTTATCATCACATTTGATATCACAATCAAAAAATTTACATATCAATATTAATATCTGAACTGCTCTAAATTGTAAACATGATACTCAATTAGGCCCCATTTTTGCGTTCTCAAGATTTCATGTCCATTATGCTTGATCCAGCTACCCACCACTTGTATTTTCAACTTTCTTTCCTCCTTCCTGACTCCCAATTTTTATTTTGGCCTCTTTTGGCCAAAATAGGATGCCCTAGGTGTCCTCTTCCTCAATGTTGTGTCAAAAATTTGAATCAGGGGCCCATCTTGTGGATTTAACGAGATTTCTAAATTTGTGTTGACCTCCTTCAAAATTTGAGCCCCAAAATGTTGTGAGAGGTATAAAATTAGCTTATCTCTCATCATTTTGAAATCCACAATCAAGCATTCACATCCATGATCAAGATAATTTCAAGAGTATTTTCAAGATTTAAAGACAAGCATTCAAGCATTTAAGATCAAGACTTCATTTCAAGCACCCAAAGCATCTTTGAAGGCAATATTCTCCATTGTAGCAAGATTCTCTCTCATGATATCCAAGTAGAGGAATTCTCAATAAATAGAGAAAACCCTTTGTCCATCTACATATATTCATTCATTTAGTCTTCAAGGCAAGAGACTATCAAGCATAACTGTTACGATTAGAAGACATAAATCTAATAGTTATATGCAACTATAACCAATAATGTAAAGGAATAAAAACACACATAAGTAGAATAAGAAGACACATATTTAACGTGGTTCACCCAACCTTGGGCTATGTCCACCAAATAGAGAGTCCAATATTATTATCCAGTAATTTCAACCGATTACAACCAGCGATACCTTGTAGCACAATACCATTAGGAAAGCTATAATACTTCTTCACTCTAACAAGCCATAACCCTAATACCATTTTTCTTATATAAAATTCTAACCCTAAAACTTTCTTGACACGTCAACCTAGGGAAATTATTGACGAGCCAACCTGGGGAAATGGTTGATGAGTCAACCCAAAAAATTCTTGACGAGTTAACCATTTTTTAAAAAAAAAATTGCAGAAAAGTGTACAGTACTTGCTTGATCAGTCACCACAAACCAACAATAAAAACATTGAAGATCTTTTAGGAGTATTCATGGATCTATGCATTTGTGGAGCGCATCCTTGATTCTTATTTACATTCCAAGATTCAAAGTCAATACAACTACATTCAAGCAACATACAAGCATCTTCATAAACATCATGATCTTAATATTGATTTATGTAGGTATATAAATTTACAAGGTAGATTAATATTTACCTTACATTTAAATGCTTTCCTTTCATGCAATTTCATTTCTATTTCAAGGTATATTCCTAGATCATGGTTTGACCAAGTCAAACCCCTTTCAACCCAACATTTCCCCTATTTTTCTATGTGCAAGAACAAGTGACAAACATACTATTTCACATCTAGAAAGTACATGATCTAGTAGATAGCATGCAACTGAATTTAGTAAAGAGTGTTGAGAACAGGATGTCTTTTTCACCCTCTTCCAAGGAACATGATGCCCTAGGTGACATCTTCTATACAAAATAGATTGAAACTGAAATCACAGGTTCAGTGGTGCTATCTAGTTACTAACTTTTGTACTTGTAGGTTGTCTATTTTTTGTCTATCTGTGTATTCTGAAACTTGACATTTTTTCATATTTTATCATCTATCTTGCATTATCCAATCACATTTCCCTAATCAATTCATACATTCCACAAAAATAAAAGGATCATTACACCCACTTAGCACTTAAGTTCTACTTGAGCCCAGTGTATCATTTTCCTTTTGATTGTGCAATAATAATAAGGAACTGGTTAGGTGTTGCACTAGGGAACCATTCTAGAACCCCTTTTTGTTTTCCTAACCACACCCCCTTTTTATTATTGTACATTTTGGTGAACCCAACTTATGTCATTTTCATTTTGATTTTGGTGTTAGACTCTCACTTTTGATTTAATGGTTAGATGTTTTCTTCATTAGATTTCACATGAAATTATGCTTAATCCAATTCATGTTGCATAATCTTGATGAGTGTTTTTATATTTATTTCATATTTATCTTCCTTTAATTTCCTTGTACACGAGTGTCATAATATTGAGTCCTACCTATAACATTTTAGTTAGGACAATTCACAAACTTATGGGTTCTTTTGATCTTGAGTCCTCTATGTTTCCTAGGAATCTTGATGAAATAAATATTCCTACTAATGATATTCCCACTATTATTTAGAATCCTTCTTTCCACTCTTCTTATGACAAAGATGAAACCTTAAGAAATTCTATCCTACCCAAGTGCAAAAAATTTCTCAAGATTTTGAAAATTTTGAGCAATGGTTAAGTCAAGAAAATTCTAATACAGAAGTCATCTCTTTAATACAAACAATGAGGAAGGTGATTCACAATGATGAGCATGGAGTTGATTTTTTGCATGTTATTTCTCATCTATTGATAACAATATTAATCTCATTAAATATTGTTCTCAATATCTTAGTTTAACTAAACCTAACAATAGTGTTGAGTCTTATATTCTTATTCCTACTTTATTACCTAGTGTTTCTACATACACTCACCTCTCACGACTACATCAATTTCAAACACTAATCCTACACATGTTATTCTTGTAAGTATTCCTAATCCTATCATCCCTCCTCCTTAAAGTGTTCCATGTGTTTCTCAACCATCATTCATGCCTACCTACAACAATGTGTTATTTTCATATTCGAATGTTCCTTCCATTTTCTATTATGTTCCAAACCTTTCACACATGTCTCATAACAACCTCTCTACCGAATCCACTATTAATAGTCTTGCTCAAAATTGTGTTATCCTTGAAACAACAAATTTCCTCCATCCTCACTCCAAATTCAATATGTTGAGATAATGGAAAGGATGTGTACTGAGAGGGGAGGGGTGAATCAATACCCTTAAAACTTTTTCAATCAAATCTTGTAATCTTTGTTCTTCATTAACTGACTAAGTAGATTTGCATGTACCAAACATAAAGTATCAATGCTGAAATGTAAATGCTTGTAAATTAAATAATACACATACATAAGATTAAATGCTCATGACACTAGTATTTTGGTATCACAGAAAACCCCTGTTAGAAGGTAAAAACTGTGGTGGGGATGAGACGCACAAAACTTCACTATTGCAGAAGTAAACTTAGCATGTTAAATCTTTTTTAAATGATCACTTCTGATGATCTTACCCTATTAGGAGTATAATAAGATCAATTAGGTCTACCTCATGTGAGGATTTTGCAACACAATCTATGTGTGCACTCGGTTAAGAGATTTACAATAAGACTGTTAAGTCTACTCTGTTAAGAGATTTAGGAGTCTATTACAATTGTTAGAGAGTAACAGAAATTTGATCTGAAACATATATAATCTCAATATTGTTGATACACATCCATTAAGCTCATACAAAAATATATATCACCTCAATGTGAATGATAATACCTTATGCTCTGTTATGCTCGGTAGCCTTGCCTTAGTTCTGTAAACTGATTTATGCAATGTAGTCTCTTTCTAAAAATCCCTTGTCTAATCTCTAATGTCTGTAGTATGGTGGTTACTTGATCATTTCTTGATCAACATACTTAAAAAATTTGACATCTATATAATTGTATATTAAATAATATGACCTAATTAGGGTTTAACAATTACATCATTATCCTAAGATCAACGGTGTACAAAATTTACCTTGATCATCTACACATAGGAGACATAAACAATTAATGTTGTATATCTATAATTAATGTCCTCCTCGATCATGTAAACCGTTATCTAGGTCGGCTAAAAAATTGTTACATAGATTAATGTGCCATAATAAACTTTTAGGTGGTCTTTGTTCCACTTGGTTATGTTGTCTCTCGGTGCTTGGTGATGCTTTGTATCTCAGTTATGCTGGTGCTCAATTATGCTTGTAGCTCAATGTTGACTTCTACTCAATTTAGTTTGTCTACTTGGTAATCACTGTACTTAGTTTACTCTGAGTGTGATCAGTGCTCTCGGTTGACTCTGCACTTCGGTGATTAAATCAGCTATCCTATTTGTGACTCTGTTACCGACTGTCCACTATGTCTGCTTGATAACTAATGACAACTTCAATGTGCAATATGAGTAACATTCTCCCCCTTTGGCATTAGTATCAAAAACTTAGTACTGTACATAATTATATACATAGTGACTCCCCCTTTGTACATGCTCCCCCTTTGTATATACTTAGTATATGTATATGAACTCATACATATGATTATAGTATCCCCCTTTTACTATACATATGTACGTATATTTCCCCCTTTTTGAAATTAATGACAAAAGGAGTATAACATACAGTTTGTCAAAAATATTGGGATGGGAATTCTTGAGAGTTTCCAATAATTTCTCCCATTCCTCCTTCAAATGATCGAGGGTAAGTAGCTCTAGATTTAGCTAAGCATGCATATCATATATGCTTTCTATGACTGATAATTCTAGGGTGGCAATGAGATTCTTTTCCGTTGTCACGTTTTTTTGCATCATGACTAAATGCGGTAGTAACATCGCCTGGAGCTCGGTTAATTTCTCTCTGAGTTTTTCATCTTCTTTCTATAGTTTGAGTCTTAACCACTTGTTTTGAAGTACCTTTGTGTAATGCATCTGCAATGCATGTTGCTCGGTTGAAAGACTCTGTGCACTAGCCTTTAGATCTTGATCTAATTGCTTTATATTTTCACTAATCTCGGTAGCGAAGTGATCTAGTTTGCATAACTATTGCAGAATAGTAATGGCTTCTAATAAGATAGCTTCTAAACCATCTACAAGTTTTGACAGAGTTACCTTAATTACTTCCACTGCTTGGCTAATCTTTTCTGTAACTTTATATTGGATCTTCTTCTCTGCTCTTTCTTCTAGTTTCTGCTCGATGTCAATATCAGGATGGTTAATTGCCTCAATGAGCAGTTCAAGTTGTTCTAGTATGGGGGCTTGTTCATCAATGTTGATATCTAGTACAACTTGCATTAAGATCTCTTTTTATTTCTCTATCACTTGAGCACTCTTTGCTTCTAGTCTAAGCTTGTCTTGTGATGCCTTTCTGGTGCAAAGTTCACCATATTTCTTCAGTGTTTCTGGATTAAGTATCTTTGGATCCCAATTAGGAATCTCTATAATCTCATCTAGTATAAATAAATCCTTGTTTCCTTTCTTCTTCTTCTTCTTCTTCTTCTTCTTACCTTGACCACTTGATGACGGTGAAAGTGCTAAAGCTAACTGAGCCTTTTGCTCGGTTTTTTACTTTGATTGCTTGGTACTTGATGTGATACCTTGGTGAGGTGCCTCAGTAAATGACCTTATGTCGGTAGTAGATGTGTCTACTATTTTGTGAGGAGTCATAGTCTTACCTTCACCTTTCTCTTCTACAGCATCAGTGGTATCTCATCCCACCACTATGCTTGGTGTCCTTACTGTGATCTTCACCCTTATCTTCAGTTGTATCTGTTGCTTTCTCAGGTGGCTTCTGCTGTGTTTTAGTATCCATTTAAATTGCTTTGACTAGAATAGGTAATTGACCTGGTACATTTTCTTTGGCAACCTATGATGTATCTTGCTCATCAATAGTCTCGGTTGCTCCAATTGACTCACCTTCGTTGGCATTATCATCTGGATCTCCTTTAGTTACATCAGTTATAGTAATATCTGGGTGACCTAAATTATTCAATAGCTCAAGAATACTATCTAACACATTATCAACTACTGCATCATCAACTATTATAGGTTCTGTGCTCGGTCCAATAGATGCAACATCAGTTACTTTCTCGGTATCCTAGATGTCTTTGATTGGATTCAACAATTCATTCCAAATTTTGGTGCTCTCAATATCCACATCCTTCATATTACCTTGTAGGATATTCAATGTTCTTTGTTTCTTCATAAATTGCTTGGCATATTGCCTCATTATATCATGAATTCCCTCAACTGTGCACTCGACTTTTACAAGTGTGAGAGTTGCTTATCTCATTTGTTTCTCGGTTTGGAGTGCATATGTCCATCGTGATGACATTATATCAAATAGTTCTGATAGAATAGAAGTAGAAAACTCAACTGGGACTTTTTTAAAGTTAATCATCATACCTATGATTGCTTCTTCTGGCTTATCCTTGTGCTCGGTGGTCAGATCTGAATATGCTTGTATCTTTGGATGTGCTAACTGTCTGATAGTCTTTATTATATCTACAATCTCATCAATTGTCTATGATGGCTTATTCTGTACAACCTTAAATTGTTCTAGATTATCATCAGAATCATCCTTTTCATATTTGTTTCACACATATCTCCTCTTTGGTTTCAATGCAGTAGTAGTACCCTTCTTCTTTCTTGTGTGGTATGTAAATTTTGGTGAGGTTCTGGTTATTTTTGCTACACCTTTCTTTAAAGGTGGTGAATCCTTAGTCACCGACTGTGAGATGGTCTTTGATGGTGATTCAATCTTTGTGTTCTTGATCCCTTTGGCCTTGGGTGCCTTTATTGGTTCTATATCTAACTCAGTATCATATTTTGGTTTTGCTTCTTTACTGACTGAGGTCTGCTCCTCAGTTTCCTCTTCAGATTTGTTCAATTCTTCATCGGTTATGGCAAGTTTCATCTTCAAGGTTTTGACAATATTTGTATTTTTCCTACCTAATTGTTGTACTGGAAATTGTATTATTGTGTGGGACTTATCCTCTTCATAGGTTCTAAATCTCATGACAGATTTGTCAACAATCTCATTTAACAATTTCTCAATGGACTCAGATGCAACATCAATGTCTAGCTCATATTCCATTAGAGGTAGCCATGCAGTCCTCAGATCTGTTACTTTGATTAATGTTGTATCTGTATATACTACAAATCAAATATCATATTTGTACTGTTCTACTAGTTGTAAAGGAATTTGGGATCTCTTCTCTGTTCTATCTTTGAACTTATAAAAATAATCATTCATTACAGGTTCAAAGTGCTTTCCTAGACTTGTTATCATTTCATCAATTTAGACTGTAACCGGTCTTTTTGTCTTCCACTTCACTTTATAGATTGATGGAAAGAAATTTTGCGTGTAGAAGAATATGCAAAGTAGTAATGAACTAAACTTACATGTATTTGTCTTTGTCGATCTAATGGTTTTCATGTTTTGTTCTAACTTCCTCTGCAACAACTCAGAAAGATTAAGTTGTAGACCTTTCTTGACTATCTTGTAGGCTATGTCAACAACTCCATAAGGTACATTTTTTGGTCTGTTAGACTGGAATATCTTATACCCAATGACATAAGCATCGAATCTCAGTTCAGGATCATTGATACAGTTAACCTCCAATCCTCTGTCGTCCCACTTGGCTAAAGTAAGCTTTTCCAACTTGGTTCTCAGTAGGTGTCTTAGGGCTTTGACTTTATCCGAGATAGGGTATCCAGTTCTACATGAATGATGTCCCTTGTTATATTTTTAGGTTCATCTAGCCATATATTTCCTTCATGTACATGGCTTAGTACAATGCGGATCCATTCATTGTGAAAGACCTTCAGAAAATATAGGGCATGGGTTAACCCTTTAACCTCTAAGTGTTTGTGGTCGTCTTTCAGCTTTTTGTCTGTGCACAATGATTGGTAAGTGGCCATAAGTTCAAAATCTATGATTTCACCAATATTGCAATGAATGTATGCACGCACGTCTCTTACTAGCAAAACCCTAGGCGGGATGGACAAGAATGTGCCTTTATCATCTGGTTGTGCTGCAACCTATGGGTGAATCTTGTAATTTGGTTCTGTGCAGGTGGATTTCTTCACCAAAATAACCTTCTTATCCTTATTCATTTTTGCTTTCATTGTTCGTGATGAAGATGCCATATTTTTTGTTCTTAGGGATTCCATAAAATGAGCTCGAATAACTCGGTAAGTTTTGAATGCTTAGTAACTAACCTTTGTGTGCTCGGAATCTACTCAAATCTCTGTTGAATGCATCAAAAAAAAATTTCTGCAACTTAGTTCTCTTTTCTCTTACTAGCTCTATGATTGCGTTGTGAACAAATGAGTTCACGTCGACCAAATTTATAACAAAAATCTTAGGTCGGTGCAATAAATTATCTTCACCAACCACTTGGTGAAAAAACATTTTTGCTTGGTTAATACTAATAATATTTTAGCTCGGTGAGTATATCATATACTCAGTTACCATAGTAACTCGGTTGTCTCTTCATAATTTTCACCGACTGACAGTTATATCTTGATACATATTAACCGACTCAACTAGATCATAGTAATCAAATGTATAATACCATAGTGCATCTTAATTCATGCTGATTTGGCATATGTGTAATAAATATAGGAATTGATGTAAAATATAACATTACAAAACATAGTTCCATACCTGCTTGTATTGCTCAGTTGGAGACAGTGGAGCCACCTAATCCATTAGATGAGGTGTCACCGACTATAGTGCTTGGTCCTTCATTAACATTTGATTATCTTTTCCACATTTGATTTATGATCCTCACAATTTCATCAATTCTATTGTCTTCCCATAATTATTTATTCGGTCTGCACAATCTCTCCTTAAGTGACTAACTCTATGACAGTGAGAACATGTCATTCCAGAGCTTGACCAATTCCTTAATTTGATTTTCCATTGTCTCGTGCAATTTTATGCTATGTGTCCATATTTACCACATGTTTCACAACTGCTCCAAGTTTTGTAATCCCATGCATAAGCATTGCCTTGTCTTCTCGGTTGATTTACCTTTTCTTCTCCTTTAGGCTTCCAGATTTGCTTTGTGTTCTTCCTACATGCTTGAGATGTATGACCATACATGTTGCAATTTTGATAGTATTTATCCATGTATGGTTTCTTCTTTGGTTTTTTCAACTTGGATCTACACTCATGTGCCTGATGTCCATGCTTATTACACTTATCACAAATACCATTAAATTTAGGAGGGTTTCTAGGAATACCTTTTGCTTTGCTGCTGAAAATATTTTATGTGTGACATGGTTTTCCACAATGATGGCAAGAGGGATTCTTTGGCTTTGTGCTTGAGTATACATTCCTTTGTTCAGCTTGATTTGACGATTCTCCTTGCTTGGTATACCCTAATTTGGTATTATTGTTCAGTCTTCTTTGATAGTTCATAAATTCATCCATTCTCTTAGTGCTTTCTTTAGATCTCTTAATCACTTCATTATGTTGTTGTAACATATTCAATTCATTTCTCATCTTTTCATTTTCTACTTTCAATACACCGATATCATGTATTCTCTTTGCAAGTTCAGTATTTATTTGGTTAGCCTCATGATTCATAGTAACCACTTGATTGGTAATCTCAAAGTAATGTTCAGTAAGTCTCAATATATCAGTTTCTTTCTCTTGTAACTTTTCAGTCATTTGTCTTCTATCATCAAAAACCATGTTTCTATTGGGATTAATGGGAACTATGTACTGAGAGGGGAGGGGTGAATTAGTACCTCTAAAACTTTTGTATCCCTTTTATCAATTAACCTTTGTAATCAATTATATATCCATTCAATCTGATTTAAACTATCTTGATGTGAGTTATATCAAACCATAACATTAACATACAAGTGAACATTCATGAAAGTAATTTGAGACATAACACAAGATATGATATCGCAAAAAACTCCTATGAGGAAGTAAAAACTGTGGTGGAGATGGCACCCACAAAATCTTCACTATCTGAAGATTAGAAGGGGTCGGTTAAGGCTTACAATTTGATCACTTCTGATGATCTACCCTGTTAGGAGTATCGGTGGAGACCTATTAAAGTCTACTATGTTAAGAGCTTTAGCAACACTGTTGAGTGTGCACTCAGTTAAGAGATTTGTTGTTGGATGGTTAAATCCTTCTTCCTTGAAAGGATTTTTACACTTTGCTCCACTTGTTAGAATGATAGAAAATCACAAATTGACCTGGTAAATGCAATCTCCTATGGCTGATACAGATCCAATTTAGTTCACATAAAAAGATTATCACCTTAACTGTGATTGAATAATACCTTTGATTCTCGGTATGCTCTGTTCTTGGTTCTTGCTAACCAAATTCACCTTTTGTTGTCCTTGTTCTTGAAACTCTCATTCTGATCCATAGATGTGCTTGTCTGATTCATTCATGATCTCCTCTTTCTTCACATCATCTATTCATCCATAATAATGAATGATTGCATCATCTATTTATAGATGGATTGACTTCATCGAGTTTTGATAAAAACAATGTTGACTCTAAGATCAGGTTTACAACTTATACCTAGATATCCTAGTTTATGTGTTTTAAATCAGTTAGACTGATTAAAGCACTTACATTCATGTATCTTTTCCCTGAAGAAATAGATTTAAAACAATTAAATATCCTATAAATAGAATACACTTGCTTTATCTGACATGGAAGTTAGATCCACTTTTGCGGGTTGCAACTGACTTTCGGTTCTGTTTGTTGGTCATGCTTGACTGTCCTTCAGTTTTGTTATGTCGGTTGCACTGTATCTATCTTGTTGGTCTGCACTGTAACTTGCATATCGGGTTCCTTTGTCTAGTTCCACTTTATCCTTTTGTCATTTTATTTTCGGTTTACACACTAAGATGTGTTGTTGGTCTTCTTTGCACTTAGTCATTTTTGGTGATCTCTTGTATCTGATCTTTGGTTTTCTCATTACTTTCTTTCGGTGTATGCATATTGAAAGTGTTGTTTGTATACTAATGGCAAATTAATGTCATCAATCTCCCCCTTTGACATTAGTATCAAAAACTGATATGTGCAAAATACTAACAAAATGTTAAGTATATACAACATATATAATCCTTAGTCATTTAATGACTCCCCTATGTATATTTCGGTATATCTGTACATACGATGTCTTTCTATATACATATCATTTTCATCATTTTCTCCTTTGTATAGTATAGTACTCATACTATCATTTTCTCATATAACTATACCATATACATATCATATTTACCATTTGCCCGTCTGAATGAATGAATGTACATATCATCATTTTCCCCTTTTTGTATTTTGTACTCATCATTTTCCCCCTTTTTTGATATTAAGGGAAAAGGTATTTTACCTTTAGAGCTTATAAAAAATATGGGAATGTGAAGACTTCATGTCTTCCATCATCTTCTCCCATTGCTCTTTGAGGTTCTCCAGAGCCATGTGATCGAGTGTGATCTTTGAACACATATCATAGATGTTTTCGGCTACAGACATCTCGGGAGTTGTAATCAGTTGCCTTGTAGAACTGATATGTTGTTTGAGCAGTGTAAGATTTGGTATAATTTGAGCTTGTAGCTCGATTACTTCTTCCCTGAAATGTGTTTCTGCCTCCCATAGCTCTTTCCTTAACCTTTTTATCTCAATTATCTTCTCATAATGCAGTTTGACTGCATTGTCTCCATCGATGGTTAAGCTTTGTGCACTATTTGCTAGATCAGTATCCAAATTTGCAATGTTGTCACTATTTTCCTTAGTTAACTTTTCTATTGTGCTCAAATTTTGAATTAAGGTTATAGCTTCAGATATGATGGGGTCTAATTCAGTGATGAATTCTGATAGCTTTACCTTATTTACTACCACTTCTTGGCTTATGTTCTCTATGAGCTTTTATTGGTACTTCATCTCAGCTCTCTCCTCAATTGCTTTCTCAGCATCAATGTTCTAAGTTGTGATTTCATCGGTGAGGGTAGCTAGTTGATCAAGTATTGGCTTGATTTGATCAATGTCAACATCGGGCACTATTTGATGTAGTATGTTTCATGTTGTCTCCAGTACCATGGAGTCCCTATGTTGTTTCTTCAGCTTTTCTTGCAATGCCTTCCTTTGGCATATCTCTCCATACTCTTGTAATGCTTCAAAGTCAAGTGTAGAGGGGTCACATTTCCATATTTCTATGAGTTCATCCAGTGTGACCTCTAACTTGTTCTTCTTTGATTTCTTCTTCTTCTTTTGAGACTTAGTAGAATGTAGAACCATTGCCAATTTCTCGGCCTTCTCTGTTGTGCTTGATGAAGTGACCTGTTGTTCTTCTTCCTGCTGCTTGGCATTGATTTTAGCTTGTCGGGCATCTGCAGATGTCTCCACATTCACCTTTACATCATTAGTAGCACTCTTGTCAGTTTCCTCAGGAGTACCATCCTTTGGTTTGTTTCCTTCATTGGTGTCCTTTGCTTCTTAGGTCTTGGTTTCTTCATTCTTGTCTTGTGTATCTGCATCTTTTTCTTTATCTCCTCCAGTAACCTTATTAGTGTATGTTACATCTTGAGTATCTCTGATGTCTTGCTGACCATCAGTGTTGTTCTTGGTTGCTTCTTCTCCTGCATCCTTTGGAGTATCCTTCTCAGGTGACTTGCTTTCTTCTTGCATGATATTGATAGCTTGTATCAATATTGGCAGTTTGCCTGGAATGTTCACCTGTGCAGTATCAACTGTTGTGTCCTGCTCATCACTTTTGTCCTTTTCAGTAGTGACATCTTCATCCTTATTCACTTCCTCTATTGGGTCATCGGTAATGTCTATGACATTAGTGTCCACAATGTTGTCATTTGTGATGTCTTCCCATGTTTCATCTACAACATCTACAGTCTTTTTGCCTATTGTATCATCTTCTTCTTTATCTAACTCAATGGATGGGTCATCTTGAGTTGCCTTGTCAATATTTTGTTGTTAAAGATCTTTGTCAGGGTTTTCCTCCTCAGTAGGTTTGCTCATGATCTTGCACCATTTCTTATAGTTGTCTTGCTTAAGCTATATAAGCTTTCCTTCAAGGAGTTTGTATTCTCTCAGCTTTGGTGAGAACTCCTTTTTGTACTTCTCCATCATTTCATCTATCTCAACCTTCTTTGATTCAGGTGGCATGAGAGAAACAAGTACTCTCTCTGATCTCTTTCTCATTTTTCAATGTGAATTTCCAATGGGAGTATAATCTATCCAAGAGTTCTCTTGGTACATAGCTACCTTCAAATTGTACTGGTACATATTTGAAGTTGTACATTTTAGCTATCATGCCATCCTTAATTTTATTCTGATCTCCTGGATTTTGTTTCGGCCATTTTCTAATGTTTGGATCTGTAATAGATCCAAAATTTGCAATATAGACACAAATGTCATCAATAGTTTCAGTTTCTTTTACCTTGACACTTTTAGCTTCAATAGCTTCATCTTGATTAGTGTCCTCTATATCCTCTCGGGTTCTTATGAATTTCCTTCCTTTCTTGTTCTACCCTCTTTTCAGTGCGGGAGCTTTCCTTTTATAAGTCTTGACTTTTCCCTTCTTTAGAGGTGAAGGAGTAGACTCTTTTGATGTTTGTCTTCTAGTCCTAGAAGCAACTATTTTCCTTGGTTTCTTAGATGGTGGAGGAGGTGGTGAATCTGACTCTGTTTCCTTGGAGTCATCCTTTCCTTCATCTTTACCGACAGATAACTGTTCTACGGTTTCCTCCTCTTGTTCAATTTCTTCAACTTGCTCAATTTCCTCCTCGGTTGTTGATAGAATCTTCTTGAGATTCTTTACCATCTTGTCTTTCTTTCTGACAATTTTCTTCACAACCAGGTTGGATTTGATTCTTGTCTTGGCCTCTTCATAAGTTCCAAACTTTGGTTGCTTCTTTTCCAGTGGTTCATTGATCAAGGCATCAATTGCCTTAGTAGCAAGATCAATGTTGATCTCATACTCTAATGGTTCTAACCATGTTGTCCTTGGTACAACAGGCTTAATATATGTATTTTCAGTGTCAACCATGAAGCATATCTCATCCTTATATTGTTTAATGAGTTTCTCGGGGATTCTTACCCTCTTTTGCATTCGGTCTTTGAATACATTAAAGTATTCATCCATGACTATCTCGAAGTTATCTCCCAGTGTAGCTATGTGCTCACTGATTTGCATGGTGATCGGTTTGGTGTTGTCCCATTTAACATCTCCAACCGATGGGAATGTTTCTTGAAAATAAAAGAAGATACACATTATTAGTGAGCCAAACTTACAAGTGTTTGACTTCACATTCCTGATTGTCTTTAGGTTGTCCTTCAACTGATTCAAGAGTAGTTTAGATAAGTCCAGTTGTGTACCCTTCTTCATAATTTTGAATGTTGTGTCCACTGCACCTGATGCTATGTTGTTTAATCTACTTGCCTGGAAGAATTTATAGCCCAAAACACATGCAATGAACTTCATCTCATCATCAGTTATTGTTGTAACTTTTAGTCCTCGGCCATCCCATTTGGCTCCTATCATCTTTTCAGTCTCAGCCCTCGGTGGATGATTGAGTGCCTTTACTTTATCGGTTATGGGGTAACCGGTAACCACATGGATGATGTCTTGGGTTATTACCTTCGGTTCATCTAGCCATAACTTGTTGTTATGCATTCTGCTCAGTACTAACTGAATCCATTTGATTTTGAAGACTTTCGAGAACATTAGGGCATTGGTGAGCCCTTTCACTTCAATATGTTTGTGTTCTTCCTTGAGTGTTCCATCATCATTGCACAGCTTCTTGTAGGCTTCTTCAACCTCTGAACTTCCTATTTTTGCTATATTGCAATGTATGAAAGATCAAAAATCTTAAACCAGTAAAACCCTAGCTGGAATGGGTGAAAAATCACCAACGTCGTTGGGTTTTGAGGCAACCTCAGGATGGATCTTATAGTTAGGTTCCTCACATGTCGTGTTCTTGATGAGCTTGAACTCATCTTTCTTTGCATTCTTGGATTTCATGGTTCGTGAAGTCGGTGACATATTCAAAAATTTAGGGCTTCTAGGTAATGCATAAAAGTAGAGTTGTCGGTCTCGAAGAACTTACTGTTTGTGCTTGCAAATATTTTTGAACTGCTTTGGAGTGCTGGTGGTCGAGTCGTGATCGCTCTTTAACTTGCTTTCTACTCAAAAATTGTCTTTGGTCACTCCACTCTAGGTGTCATGACAAATGAGTCATCATTGCCTTATTTATAGGTGCTGCCCTAAAATGCGTGCCATAAATGATCACCAAATCCTTGGTGTATGAAGACTAAGTTCATCGGTGAAGACATTACTTCCTTCGGTGACACTTAAAACATTTCAGAGCAGTCATTGTTCACTTTGCTTTTACCGACAGGTTTCGGTATCACTGACAACTTGTTCATTTTCTTGTTTACCGACGAGGCTCAGTTTATACTTATAAACTTTTGCTTTTAACCAATGTTTCTCGGTAAATGTAGGCAGTCTTAGCTTTGAGTGTTTACCGACGAGTTTTGGTATATATGTCTAAAAGCATAGTTATCACATATTTTAACAAGTAATACAATGATGCATCTCTCTTATGCTCATTTGGCATTATATCAACATACTATGGTACTAATGTAAAATGATAACATGGGTAATGCAGTTCCATACTTACTTGTTCTGCTTAAGTGGGGGTGGTGATGTCACCGAATCCATTGGATGGGGTCTCATCATTTGCATTGCTCGGTCTAGCTTCATCATTGCTTGAAGCTTTTCTCCACATTTTGTTTCTAGCCCTCTGGATATCTTCAATGGTGTTTCCATTGGGATATGTGTTGGTCTCTGTCATTCAGTCTCTGCAGTCTTTCTTGAGATGACCAACTTTATGACAGTGTAAGCATGTCATTCTGGGGTCAGTCTAGCCTCTAGACTTTCTAGTCCACTGTCTCATATAGTTTGCAACAATGTGACCATATCTTCCACATGTTGTACAATTTGTCCAAGTATTGTAGTTCCATACATACTGATTACCAACTCTCTTCGGTTGATAAGGAGTTTCTTGACCTTTAGGCTTCCATGCTTGTCTTTTCTTTTTCCAACATTCAAGAGTTGTGTGCCCATTCATTTTGCAGTACGACAATACTTGTCCATGTAGGTTTCCTTCTTTTCTTTTTTCATCTTAGACTTACATTCATATGCTTTATGACCTTTCTTGTTACATTTATAACAAAATCCTATGAATTAAGATGTAGATTTAAGAATACCTTTCATTTTTCCTCTGCATACATTTGATGTGTGACCTTTCTTTCCACAGTGATTTCATGTAAGCTTTCTTGGTCTTGGATTTTCATAGACATTCTTTAGATTAGATTGATTTGATGATTCTCCATTTTTGGTAAAACCTAGATCGTTGTCGTTGTTGACTCTTCGTTGTCCTTCAATAAAATCATCCATTCTTTTATTGCTTTCATCAGCTTTCTTGATTATTTCATTATGTTGTTGCTGAATTCTTATTTCATACTTTAACTTTTCATTCTCATCCCTCAGTTCACCGATAGCTTCTATTCTTTCAACGAGTTCAACATTTAATCTGTTTGCCTCTTGACTCATAAGAATAATCTGATTTGTAATCTCATGGTGATGCTCTGTAAGTCTTTGTATTTCAAACTCTTTTTCTTGTAGCTTTTCAGTGATCTTTCTTCTATCATCAATAGCTAGTGTTCTTTCTTGTTCAACCTATCTAGCATTGTTCATGACATCAATCATTCTTACCATCTGTGTCTCTTGACTGATTTGCAAAGATTTAACTTGTCCAACCAGATGTAGATTGATTTCAGTTAGGCTTGTGATGCTTTCTTCTGATAAATCTGATGCTTTGCTTGTAGTTGATCCTGAAGACTCAAAGAAATATGTTATCTCTTCCTTGTGATAATTTGTCTCATTACAGCGAGATGTCATATTCTTTCTTTCATCCAGCAACTGTCTCATATTGATTCTAGCTTCTTTATATTGTTCAAAGAACATCTGAATTTCAATCTTTTTATTCTAAATATTTTTATCAAGTTTGTACTTATCCATTGTGTGATCTTTTCTCTTAACGCTTTAAGATTTCTAAGAAGAGACTTAGCTCTGATACCAATTGTTGGGATTAATGGGAAGTATGTATTGAGAGGGGAGGGGTGAATCAGTACCTCTAAATTTTTTGTATCCCTTTTATCAATTAACCTTTGTAACTAATTGTATATCCTTTCAATCTGATTTAAACTATCTTGATGTGAGTTATATCAAACCATAACATTAACATACATGTGAACATTCATAGTAAAATTCATGAAAGTAATTTGACACATAACACAAGATATGATATCACAGAAGACTCATGCGAGGAAGTAAAAACTACGGTGGGGACGGCACCACAAAATCTTCACTATTTGCAGATTGGAAGGGGTCGATTAAGGCTTACAATTTGATCACTTTTGATGATCTACCCTGTTAGGAGTATTGGTGGAGACTTGTTAAAGTCTAATCTATTAAGAGATTTAGCAACACTGTTGAGTGTGCACTCGGTTAAGAGATGTGTTGTTGGATGGTTAAATCCACCTTCCTTGAAAGGATTTTTACACTTTGCTCCACTTGTTAGAATGATAGAAAATTACAAATTGACCCAGTAAATGCAATCTCCTATTGTTGATATAGATCCAATTTAGTTCACATAAAAAGATTATCACCTTAAATATGATTGAATAATACCTTTGATTCTCGGTATGCTCTGTTCTTGGTTCTTGCTAACCAAATTCGCCTTTTTCTATCCCTGTTCTTGAAACTCTCAATCTAATACATAGATGTGCTCATCTGATTCATTCATGATCTCCTATTTCTTCACATCATATATTCATCCATAATAATTAAAAATTGCATCATCTATTTATAGATGGATTGACTTCATCAAGTTTTGATAAAAACAATGTTAACTCTAAGATCAGGTTTAGAACTTATACCTAGATCTCCTAGTCTATGTGTTTTAAATCAGTTAGACTGGTTAAAGCACTTACATTCATGTATCTTGTCCCTAAATAAATGGATTTAAAATAATTAAATATCCCATAAATAGAATACACTTGCTTTATCTAATGTGGAAGTCAAATCCACTTTTTGCGGGTTGTAACTGACTTTCGGTTCTGTCTGTCGGTCATGCTTGATTGTCCTTCGATTTTGTTCTATCGATTGCACTATATCTGTCTTGTCGGTCTGCACTGTAACTTGCATATCGGGTTCCTCTATTGGGTTCCACTTTATCCTTCTATCATTTCATTTTTGTTTTACACACTAAGATGTGTTGTCGGTCTTCTTTGCACTTAGTCATTTTTGGTGATCTCTTGTATTTGATCTTCGGTTTGCTCATTACTGTCTTTCAGTGTATGCATACCGAAATTGTTGTTTGTATACTAATGGGAAATTAATGTCATTAGTTTCTATCTTGTTTAGATTTCTTTGCATCATTCAAAACTTCAACCATTCTAACCATTTGTGTATCTTGATCGATCTGCAGTGCTTTCACTTGTTCAATAAGTTGTTGATTGCTTTCAAATAGCTTTGATGTGATTCCTTCAGATGCATCAGATATGCTACCGGATTCAGATCCAGATGTATCAAATGGGTCATGAATCTCTTCTTCATGATCATCAATCTCACGACAGCGAAGTGCCATGTCCTTTCTCAAAATCAACATCTCCCTAAGTTTCTCTTTAGCTTCCTTATATTGTTCGACATAGATCTGCAACTGTAACTTCTGATTCTCAATAGTTTTGTCAAGTGTATACCTCTCTATTGTAAGATCTTTTCTCTTCAACTATTAAACCTTCAAAATAAGAGAACTAGCTCTAATACCAATTGTTGGGATAGTGGAAAGGATGTGTAGTAAGAGGGGACGGGTGAATCAGTACCCTTAAAACTTTTTCAATCAAATCTTGTAATCTATGTTCTTCATTAATCGACTAAGTAGATTTGCATCTACCAAACAAAAAGTATCAATGCTCAAATGTAAATGCATGTAAAGTAAACAATACACATACATAAGATTAAATGCTCATGACACTAGTATTTTGGTATCGTAGAAAACCCCAGTTAGAAGGTAAAAACTGCAGTGGGGATGAGACCCACAAAACTTCACTACTACATAAATAAAGTTAGCATATTAAAGCTTTACAAAATGATCACTTTTGATGATCTTACCCTGTTAGGAGTACATTAAGATTGATTAGATCTACCTCGTGTGAGGATTTTGCAACACAATCTATGTGTGCTGCACTCGGTTAAGAGATTTACAGTAAGAATGTTAAGTCTACTTTGTTAAAAGATTTAGGAGTCTATTACAATTGTTAGAGAGTAACAAAAATTTGATCTGAAACATATACAATCTCAATATTGTTGATACACATCCATTAAGCTCATACAAAAAATATATATCACCTCAATGTGAATGATAATACCTTTTGTTCTATTCTGCTTGTTAGCCTTGCCTTAGTTCTGTAAACTGATTTCTACAATGTAGTCTCTTTTTGAAAATCCTTTGTCTGATCTCTGATGTCTGTAGTATGGCGGCTACTTGATCATTTCTTGATCAACATACTTAACAAAATTTTACATCTATACAATTATATATCAAACGATATGACCTAATTAGGGTTTAACAATTACATCCTTATCCTAAGATAAAAAGTGTACAAAATTTACCTTGATCATCTACACATAGGAGAAATAAACAATTAATGTTGTATATCCGTAATTAATGTCCTCCTTGATCGTACTGTTATCTAGGTAGGCTAAAAATTTGTTACATAGATTAATGTGCCATAACAAACTTTTAGGCGGTCTCTACTCCACTCGGTTATGTTGTCTCTCGGTGCTCAGTGATGCTTTATATCTCGGTTAAACTATTTCTTGGTTATGCTTGTAGCTCGGTGTTGACTTCTTCTTGGTTTAGTCTGTCTACTCGGTAATCATTGTACTCGGTTTACTTTGAGCATGATCAGTGCTCTCAGTTGACTCTACACTTCGGTGATTAAACCAACTATCCTATTTGTGACTCTGTTACCGACGGTCCATTATGTCAGCTTGATAACTAATGACAACTTCAATGTGCAATTAGAGTAACACAATATTCCCACTTGTGACATTGCTAGTCCTTTGTCCTTGGACATTATTCATGTCGTTATCCCTCAATACATGGAAATACCTCAATTGGAGACTTATACTAGAAAATTTGATCCCTTGACTCATGTGAAAACATTTCAAACATTGTGTAGTGACTTCTCTCATGATCATAAAATCATGGTTGTTAGGGTTTCAACAGATATGAGCAATAAACAATATTAAGAAACTGTAGAAATAAGAGAGGACGAAAATACAATAACATAGAGATTTAATGTGGTTCACCCAATATGGGATACATCTACCAGAGAAATAACTATCCACTTATTTTATTATCCAGCGAAGAAAAAATTACAATATGATGATATTTACATCACACAACCACTTATTTATTAAGCCTTTTGAGGTGGTTTAAAAAGTTGTTTAACAAAATTAACCCTAACCCTAAAAGAATACTCTTGTAATCTTTATCTCATACTCATATTCTTGTGCTCGTATTCTCATACTCATACTTGTATTTTTATACTCATATTCTTGTACTTGTAATCATATTCTTGTACTCGTATGAGAATCTCTTTTTTCCGGGGGGCTTCAACCACCCATTATTGGGACCCTTCGGACTCACTCCTCCCCCCAACGAGTGTACAATAATTGCATGATCAATTTCCACATACCAACAATCTTCCAGTTGGAGACTGATCATGCTCCACACCAAACAATGGCTAAGTTGTTTACTATAACATTTAGAGACAAGGCTTTGCAGGGGTATTGCTCTTTACCTCCTTATTCTATTGTCTCTTTTCAAAAAAATATAATGCTTTTATTACAAAATTCCCAAACAACAGTGGTCCTAATATTTCTTTGACCGATTTAATGCATTGCAAACAAGGTGTTAAAAAAAAAAGTAACTAATTTCATTGGTAGATTTAAACATTTGCATGCTCAAATTTTGTATCATGTGCCTGATATTAATGTTCAACATATTTTCATTGCTAATTTACAAAAATATGTTAGAGATAAGATTTTACTTTCTAAATTCTCTTGCTTTACTCAATTGTGTGCAGTGCTTCATAATTATTAGCTTCAAGTGAGTCAATTTGAGAGGACCACTCCAATGAATTTGATTAATAAGAGTGGTGTCACATCCCAATCATTCTAAAAGTTTCAAAAACCTACAGGCTTCATCAAGATCAACAACTCATCAAACAACATTTATGCACAAGTGGCACCAACATCCAAAGGTGTGGCTTCTTGGTCATCTATTTTTAAACCTTCTCGTAATTCACACCTCTTTCTCAGTTTTTGCATAATGTGATGTTAAAGTTGATTAATGCTAATGTCTTAACACTTCCTCCCAATCCTTCAAAACAATCCTCCAAATCCTTTGATCCCAAAAATTTTTGTTAATACAATTGTTAACACGATCATGATATTGAGAAAAGTTTTCATTTGAATCTATTGTTCAAGACCTTATTGATTCTAATGTTATATCCATTGAGGGGTTAACGATCAAGGAAACAAATTCGTTACCCCTCCCAACCAGAAATGTTTGTTTATTCTATTTGAGTTTCTAATTTAGATTTAAATTAGAACTTATTTGACTTATTTATATCTATTTTGTACATTTACAATAAAAACTATTAGAAGTAGTTCAGTTTATAATTATTTTGTTATATTAAATTTTGAATTATTACAGTATAGTAATATTTTGAACTTTTATTTGATTTATATAATATTTATTTATTGTATGTATTTTTTTAAAATGTCTTATTATTGAAAAAAATAGTTTCACATAAAGAAATTTTTGATTTAATATTTTACTATTTATTTATATAATGTAAATTTGTTTTTAAAATAATATTGTATTAATATTCAGTATATGCATGCGGAAGGATTGTTAAGTGTTGTATTTTATTTTGTCGATACTTTGTAGACACATTTTATCTCAGACTTGGTGTTTATTTTTGGCATGTTGACTCATTTGAGCATAACTTGATTATAGAGAACACACACACACACACATTGATACTGTTAGAGTAAAAAGGTATTTTCACTTATTAATTAAATGGTTATTTATTTATTTATCTAGTCACCTTTTTATCTCTAGTTCATTAAAGCTAAACGATAGGCATATAATAATTAATTCTTTATTAATTATTATCATGCAACCTAGGTTTCTCCCCTTCTGGTTTTTTATCTCCTTTATAAGGATTGATCTCTTTGTAATTATTATTCCCTCTCTGAATAAATATTTCATCTTTTAGGTCATTCTAAGTTTTGTCTACATTTCTTTGCTTTTGTAACAGGTTATTTTGCATATAGTAGATCTTGGTGGTTGAATTCTTCGAATTCTAACATGGTATCAAAGCCTTGCTGTTGCAGTCCATTCTTAAGTTTTTGAATATTTTTTGGAGCTCTAAGGGTTTCAATTTTCAGTGATTTTTGTGTGGATATGGAGAATTTTTTTGGAGCACTTTGAGCACAAACTGACCTCATGGTTGTGCTCAAAAGGCCCAAAAACCCCTATTTCCATATCAGAAACGTCTAATTTGGACACTGTTGACTTCTGAGGCAATTTTTTTTGCCTATACAACCTTGACATGCAAATCGAGAAAAAAAATAAAAAATTAAATTTTAATTGATTTTTGGTGCTTTTTAATTACATCACCAGTGTTGGATGGTGGAACGACTAGTGCCGTCGAGCAGCCCCGCGCCGCCAGCAGATCACCGTCAGCCATCACCGCCTCTGTGCTCCACCCAGCCCACGCCCACATGCTTCCCATTCCCTCTGCAGCCTCCGACAAGCCCCTCTCTGCCAGAGCGCGATCACGTGGGTGACAGACCATTATCGCGGCCAGCCCATGCGCCTAAGTGTTGAGCAGTTTTAAGCCCCGAGGGTTATAAACCTTTTTTTGAATCCCCTTTACACCTATAGTTGTTTTTTTCTCTAACTAGAGCAAAATGAGGCCTTTATGGACTTCCTTTTATCGTCAAAAAGCTCTTTCCAAGACAAAGATTTTGGCAGGGATTTCATTTCCAGGTTTTGTTGTTTAATTGGATTTTTTGCCATTCAAAGAGAGGATTTTTTTTTAACACTTCCAGGCCTCCACAATGTGCATACATACTCCATTTTTTGCTCACAAATAGGTGTCAAAAAGCTCTTAAAGAGATCTTTTCAGATCTAAGACTATGTTTTTGGAGAAATTGATTAGGTATTTACCCATTCATTCTGAAGCACTTATTGCCCTGTCTCTTCTTCTAGCTTCTCAATTTGTATTAAGGTTCGGTATCTCTCTTTGTGGGGGTGTTTTTTTCTTTTTTTCTATCATATATCTCAGAAAAACTAGAACATTCAATAAACACAGATCACAAACCCTTCTCCACCTTCTATCTAGTTCTGAAAGATAACTAATAATAAAAAATCAAGGCAGTATAACAATGGAAAATTTAGCATCATTTGAGCATTAATTTTCCATTAGTATGAAAATAACACTTTCGGTAAGCATACAAGGAAAGACAGAACAAAGAGCAAACTGAAAATCAGATATAAAGAGATCACCAAAAATTGCTAAGTACAAAGAGAACCGACGACACAACTTTGTGTGTACATTGAAAATGCAAAGTTAGAAGGATAAAGAGGAACCCGATGTGTAGGACATAGTGCAAACTGAGAGACAGATAAAGAGAAAATCGAGAGAACAAACCCGAGAGATAATCAACTAATTTTAGAGCATAATCAACCGTCAGAAACTGAGAGTCAGTTGCAACCCGCAAAAAGTGGATCTGACTTCCATGTCAGATAAAACAGTCTTATTCTATTTATAGAATCTTGATTTTTTTTAAAAACCATTTCTTTAGGGACAAGAAACATGAATGTAAGTGTTTTAATCAGTCTAACTAATTTAAAACACATAGACTAGGAGATCAAGGTAAAAGTTGTAAACATGATCTTAGAGTTAACATTGTTTTTCGTGAAACTTGATGATGTCAATCCATATTATAAATAGATGATAAAATCATTCATTATACATGTGTGAATATGAAAGAGAGGATGAATGAAGCCCATGAGCACATCTATGGATCAAATTGAAAGTTTCAAGAACCAGAACAATAAAAGGTGAATTTGGTTATCAGAACTAAGAATAGAGGCTACCGAGAATCTGAGGTATTATTCAATCACATTAGGTGATAATTTTATTCATGTAAACTTAAATGGATCTATATCAGCAATAGGATATTGCATTTACCAGGTCAATTGTAATTTGCTATCATTCTAGCAAGTGGAGCAAAGTGTAAAAATCCTTTCAAGGAAGGTGGATTTAACAGTCCAACTATAAATCTCTTAACCGAGTGCACACTCAATAGTATTTCTAAAGCTCTTAACCGAGTAGACTTTAATAGGTCTCCATAGATACTCTTAACCAAGTAGATCATCAGAAGTGATCAAGTTGTAAGCCTTAGCCGACCCCTTCCAATTCGCAGATAGTGAAGATTTTATGGGTGTCATCCCCACAACAGTTTTTACTTCCTAATAGTATTTTCTGTGATATCATATCTTGTGTTATGTGTCAATTACTTTCATGAATGTTTCTATCAATGTTCACATGTATGTTAAGTTTATGAATTGATATAATACACATTAAGATAGTATAGATTAGATGAATGGATATACAATTGCTTACAAAAGGTTAATTGATTAAAGGATACAAAAATTTTATAGGTACTAATTCATCCCTCCCCTCTCAGTACACACTTCCCATTAATTCCAACAATTGGTATCAGAGCTAAGTCTCTTCTTTGGAAAAGCTTAAAGGCTTAAGAGAAAAGATCATACAATGGAGAAGTACAAACTTGACAAGAATATTGAAAATAAGAAGCTAGAAATTTAAATGTTCTATGAGCAGTATAAAGAAGCTAGAATCAATATGAGACAGTTGTTAGATGAAAGAAAGATCATGGCATCTCACTATAATGAGACAAATTATCATGAGAAAGAGATACCAGACTTCTTTGAGTCTTCAGGATCAACTACAAGCAAAGCATCAGAAGAAATTATCACAAGCCTAACTGAAATCAATCAACATATGGTTGGACAAGTTAAATCTTTGCAAATCGGTCAAGAGACACAGATGATAAGGATGATTGATGTCATGAACAATGCTAGACAAGCTGAGCAAGAAAGAAAACTAGCTATTGATGACAAAATAAAGATTACAGAAAAGCTACAAGAGAAAGAGTCTGGAATACAAAGACTTACAGAGCATCACCATGAGATTACAAATCAGATTATTCTTATGATTCAAGAGGCAAATAGAATAAATGTTGAACTCGTTGAAAGAATAGAATCTATCGGTGAGCTAAGGGATGAGAATGAAAAGTTGAAACATGAAATAAGAATTCAGTAGCAGCATAATGAAATTATCAAGAAAGCTGAAGAAAGCAATAAAAGAATGGATGATTTTCTTGAAGGACAATGAAGATTCAACAATAATACCAGTCTAGGTTTTACCGAGAATGGAGAATCGTCAAATTAAACTGATCCAAAGAATGTCTATATAAATCCAAGACCAAGAAAGATGACATGCAATCACTGTGGAAAGCAAGGCCACACGTCAAATGTATGAAGAGGCAAAATGAAAGGTATTCCTAAATCTACATCTTCATTCATAGGATTCTGTTATAAATGTAACAAGAAAGGACATAAATCATATGAATGTAAGTCTGAGATGAAACAACCAAAGAAGGAAACCTACATGGGCAAATATTGTCCTACTTGCAAGATGAATGGGCACACAACTCTTGAATGCTAGAAAAGGAAAAGGAAAGCATGGAAGCATAAAGGTCAAGAAACTCCCTACCAACTGAAAAGAGTCGGTAACCAGTATGTATGGGATTACAACACTTGGACAAATTGCACAACATGTGGAAGATTTGGTCACATTGCTGAAAACTGTATGAGATAGTGGACTAGAAAGTCTAGATGTTGGATTGACCCCGGAATCATATACTTACACTGTCATAAAGTTTGTCATCTCAAGAAAGACTGCAGAGACTGAATGACAGAGATCGACACATATCCCAATGGAAATACCATTGAAGACATCCAAAGGGCAAGAGAAAAAATGTGGAGGAAAGCTTCAAACAATGATGAAGCTGGACCAAGCAATACAAATGGTGACACCCCATCCAATGGATCTGGTGACATCACCACCCCACCTAAGAAGAACAAGTAAGTATGGAACTGCATTACCCCAAGTTATTATTTTACATCAGTTTCATAATATGTTGATAAAATGTGAAATTAGCATAAGTAAACATGGATCATGGTATTACTTGTTAAAATCTGTGATAACTATGCTATCGGGCATACATACCAAAATTCATCGGCACACACTCAAAGTTGAGACTGCCCACACTTACCAAGAAGTGTTAGTTAAAAGCAAATTTTCTAGTGTAAACTGAGCCTCGTCGGTAATCGAGCAAAGTGAACAAGTTGTTTGCAACACCGAAACCCGTCGGTAAAAGAAAGAGGTATAATGACCTCCCTGAAACATCATGTTGTCACCTAAGGGAAGTTGAATTCTTAACCGATGAACTCCGTCTTCATACACCGAGGAGTTGGTAAGTATTAATGACACTTTTTAGGTCAAATGGCTATAAAAGGGCGACAGAACGGACTCATTGTTCACCACGACCAAAGCAAACTGACGAAAGCAATTTTTGAGCAGAAAGCAACAGGATCAGAGAGCAACCACAACTCAACACGGAGCACTCCTAACAGATCATAAACAACACTTGGTGTATACAGTAATTTCTACAACAACTGACAACTCTATTTCACATATTTCACATAAAGCCCTAGATTTGAAAAAATGGCCACAACTTCAAGAACTGTGAAATCCAAGAACACCAAGAAGGATGAGTTTAAGCTCATCTAGAATTTGGCATGTGAGGAACCACATTACAAGATTCACCCTTAGGTTGCCTTGCAAATAGACAATGCTGGAGCATTCTCATGAATACCAGGTAGGGTTTTTCTTGTTGAAGACGTTTGAGCATTTATACACTACAAGATTGCAGAAATAGGTGATTCGAAGGTTGAACAAGATTATAAGAAGCTATGCAACAAAGATGGGTCATTGAAAGATGAACACTAACACATAGAAGTAAAAGGGCTCACTAATGCCCTAATGTTCCTGAAGGTTTTCAAAACTGAGTGGATTCGGTTAGTACTGAGCCAAATGCACAATCACAAACTATGGCTGGATGAACCAAAGATGATAACCCGAGATGTTATCCATGTAGTCATCGGTTACCCAGTAACCGAGAAGGTAAAAGAACTAAAGCAACCACCCAAGGTCGAGACTGAAAAGATCACAGGAGCCAAATGGGATGGAAGAGGATTGAAGGTTTCTACCATTACTGATGATGAGATGAAATTCAGTGCATGCGTTCTAGGCTACAAATTCTTTCAAGATAGCAGGATGAACAACATAGCATCCGATGTAGTAGACACAACTTACAAGATTGTGAAGAAGGGAACTCAGTTGGACTTATCAGAACTTCTACTAAACCAGTTAGAAGAGAATTTAAAGACTATAAGGAATGCAAAGTCAAACACATGTAAGTTTGGCTCACTCATAATGTGCATTTTCTTCTACTTTCAAGAAACATTCCCATCGGTAGGAGATGTGAAATGGGATAGCACAAAACCGGTCACCATGCAGATCAGTGAACACATAACCTCACTAGGAGATAATTTTGAGACAATCATGGATGAATACTTTAATGTATTCAAAGACCGAATGCAGAAGAGGGTAAGGATCCCCGAGCAACTCATTGAGAAGTTTAAAGATGAAATTTGTTTTATGTTTAATACAGACCATACTTATATCAAGCCTACTGTACTGAGGACAACATGGCTTCAACCATTATAATATGAGATAAACTTTGATCATGCATCCAAAGCAATTGATGCCTTGTTAAATGAACCATTAGATAAGAAATAACCTAAGTTTGGAATTTATAAGGAGGCCAAAACAAGAATAAAATATGGTCTGGTTGTAAAGAAAATTGTCAGGAAAAAGGAAAAAATGGTCAAGAACCTTAAGAAAATATTGTTGCCAACAGAGAAAGAAACCGAACAGGATGAAGAAGCTGAAAAGGAGGAAGAAACTGAAGGACAGCTACCTATCGGTGAAGCTGAAGAAAAAAATAACTCTAAGGCCACAGAGTCAAATTCACCACCTCCTCCACCAACCAAGAAGCCAAGGACCACAAATGCTTCTAGAACAAGAAGACAAACATCTAAGGATTCAAGTCCTTCACCTTTGAAGAAAGGAAAAGTAAGAACATATAAGAGGAAAGTGGCCACACCGAAAAGAGGGCCAAACAAAAGAATAAGGAAGCTTATCAGAACTCGAGAAGATATTGAAGACACTAAGAAAGATGAATGTGTAGAGGCAGAAAAGGTTAAAGCTCCAAAAAGCATTGATGACATATGCAAATCTATTGCAAATTTAGGATCTATTACAGATTCTAAGATTAGGAGATGGTTGAAACTAGATCCAGAAGATCAGAACAAAGTTGAAGATGCCATCATAGCAAAGATGTACAAGTTCAAATATGTATCGATTCAGTTTGAAGGCAACAATGTACCAAGGGAACTCTTAGACTGACTATACTCTAGATGGAAATTTGCTTTGAAGGATGAGAAGGAAATAAGAGAATGAGTACTTGTTACTCTCATGCCTTCTGAATCCAAGAAGGAAGAAATTGATGAGATGATGGAGAAACACAAAAAGGAGTTCTCACCAAAGTTGAGAGCCTACAAATTTCTTGAAGGGAAGCTTATAGAGCTTGAACAAGAAAGCCACAAGAAATGGTGTAAAATTTTAAACAGACCTACTAAGGAAGAAAGCCCCGAGAAAGACCTACAACAGAAAGATGTTGATAAGGAAACTCAAGAACGGATCTTGATAAAAGATACTGAAGATGATACATCAGTTAAGTTAGACAAGGAAGAAGAAGACACAATCGACAACAAAAATATGGATGTTGTAGATGAGTCATGGCCTGACACCACAAAGGACAACATTATGGAAAACACTATCATTGACATTACCAATGATCCAGCAAAAGAAGTAAATAAAGATGAAAATGTCAATGTTACCAAGAACACAATTGATGAGCAGGACACAATAGTTGATACTGCATAGGTGAACATACCATGCAACATGCCAATATTGATACAAGCTATCAATATTCTACAATAAAAAGACAAGTCACCTGAAAAAGATACTCCCAAGGATGCAAGGGAAGAGGAAAAGAAAGACAACACCGATGATCAGAAGGACATCGAAGACACTCACATAGTAAACGATACTGATAAGGTTACAAGAGGAGACACAAAGCAAGCAGATGGAGACACAACAAAGAAAGATGCATAGACAAAGATAGATGAAGTGCATAAGGACACCGACGAAGGAGATAAACCAAAAGATGGCACTCCTGAGGAAACTGACAAAGTTGGTACCGACAATGTGAAGGTTAATGTAGAGATGTCTACAGACACTTGACAAGCTGAAACTAATACAAAGTAGCAAAAAGAAGCACAACAGCTAACTTCATCAAGCACAGCGGACAAGGTCAAGAAATTGGCAATGGTATTGCATTCAAGTGTAACTCAAAAGAAGAAGAAGAAATCCAAGAAGAATAAGTTGGAAGTCACCTTAGATGAAATCATTGAAATACCTAAATGTGACCCGACTACACTTGATTATGAAGCATTGAAAGAATACAGAGAAATATGCCAAAGGAAGGCATTACAAGAGAAGATGAGGAAACAACACTGAGACTCAATGGTACTGGAAACAACTAGGGACATCTTGCACTAGATTGTTCCCAATGTTGATATTGATCAAAAGCCAATTCTTGATCAATTAGTCACTCTCACCAAAGTAATAACAACACAGAATATTGATGCAGAGAAGGCAATTGAAGAGAGAGCTAAGCAAAAGTACTAGTAGAAACTAATTGAGAACATCAGCCAAGAAGTGGTATTCAATAAGGTAAAGCTTTCAAAATTCATTACTGAATTAGATCCAATTATAACTGAAGATATTTCCTTGATTCAACAACTAAGCACACTAGAAAATTTCACTAAAGAGAATAGTGACAACATAGCAAAGTTAGATACAAATCTAGCTAACAATGATCAAAGCTTAACCACTGATGGAGACAATGCACTAAAGTTGCATTATGAGAAGATCATTGAAATAAAGAGGTTAAGGCAGGAATTGTGGAAAGCAAAGACACACTTCAGGGAAGAAGTCACCGAGCTCCAAGCTCAACTTCTACCGAACCTTACACTGCTTCAACAAGACATCAGTTCAACAATGCAACTGATAGCAACTCCTGAGATGTCTGTAGTAGACAACATCTATGATATGCATTCCAAGATCATACTCGAGCACATGGCTCTAGATAAATTAAAGGAACAATGGGAGAAAATGATGGAAAACATGAAGTCTTCACGCTCCCACATTTTTGATAAGCTATAAGGTATAGACCTTTGCCCTTAATATCAAAAAAGGGGGAAAATTATATGGATTCAGATGGAAAATGATATGTATATGTATATTCATATGGGGAAAATGATGCGTATATGTATTTACAGAGGGAAAGATATCATATGTAGAGATATACCGGCATATACATAGGGGGAGTCATGAAATGACTAAGGATTATATATGTTGTATATACTTAACATTTTGTTAGTATTTTGCACATATCAGTTTTTGATACTAATGTCAAAGAAGGAGATTGATGACATTAATTTTCCATTAGTATGCAAATAACACTTTCGGTAAGCATACAACAAAAGACAGAACAAAGAACAAACTGAAAATCAGATATAAAGAGATCACCGAAAACTGCTAAGTACAAAGAGAACCGACGACACAACTTTGTGTGTACACCGAAAATACAAAGTCAAAAGGATAAAGAGGAACCTGACAAAGGAACTCGACATGTAGGATATAGTACAAACTAAGAGATAGTTAAAGAGAAAATCAAGAGAACAAACCTGAGAGACAGTCAACTGATTTTAGAGCATAACTGACCGTCAGAAACTGAGAGTCAGTTGCAGCCCACAAAAAGTGGATCTGACTTCCACGTCAGATAAAATAGTCTTATTCTATTTATAGAATCTTGATTTATTTTTAAAACCATTTCTTTAGGGACAAGAAACATGAATGTAAGTGCTTTAATCAGTCTAACTGATTTAAAACACATAGACTAGGAGATCAAGGTAAAAGTTGTAAACCTGATCCTAGAGTTAACATTGTTTTTCGTGAAACTTGATGATGTCAATCCTTATTATAAATAGATGATGCAATCATTAATTATACATGTGTGAATATGAAAGAGAGGGTGAATGAAGCCTATGAGCACATATATGGATCAGATTGAAAGTTTCAAGAACTAGAACAACAAAAGGTGAATTTAGTTATTAGAACCAAGAACAAAGGCTACTGAGAATCAGAGGTATTATTCAATCACATTAGGTGATAATATTATTCATGTAAACTTAAATGGATCTATATCAACAATAGGAGATTGCATTTACCAGGTCAAATTGTAATTTGTTATCATTCTAACAAGTGGAGAAAAGTGTAAAAATCCTTTCAAGGAAGGTGAATTTAACAGTCCAACTATAAATCTCTTAATCGAGTGCACACTCAACAGTGTTGCTAAAGCTCTTAACCGAGTAGAATTTAACAGGTCTCCACAGATACTCTTAACCAGGTAGATCATCAGAAGTGATCAAATTTTAAGCCTTAACTGGCCCCTTCCAATTTGTAGATAGTGAAGATTTTGTGGGTGTCATCCCCACCATAGTTTTTACTTCCTAACAGGAGTTTTCTGCGATATCATATCTTGTGTTATGTGTCAATTACTTTCATGAATGTTTCTATGAATGTTCACATGTATGTTAAGTTTATGAAATGATTAAATACACATCAATATATTATAGATCAGATGAATGGATATAGATTTGACTACAAAAGGTTAATTGATTAAAGGATACAAAAGTTTTAGAGGTACCGATTCACCCCTACCCTCTTAGTACACACTTCCCATTAATTCCAACAGGTTGTACTTATAGTTTTGAGAGAGTCTCTTAAGCCATTTCATTTCTACATGCTTTTTCCATCTCTTTTTGGAGTAGAGTTTTTTCCCATGTGGTTTTCTCTATTTCTACACTTTACAGAGATTTGGTTGTGATTGGGTACCTGATTAGGCCTTGATGTTGGGACCCAAATTTTATGCTTTCAGTAGTTGTTTCTATATTTTTAGCTTCTCCCCAAGTTAATCTTGAGGGGGGTGTTAGAGTAAAAATGTATTTTCATTTATTACTTAAATAATTATTAATTTAATCATTCAGTCACCTTTTTATCTCTAGTTCACTTAAGCTAAACTTTAGGCATATAATATTTAATTCTTTATTAATTATTATCATACAACCTATGTTTCTCCCCTTCTAGTTTTTGATCTCCTTTATAAGGATCGATCTCATTGTAATTATTATTCCCTCTCTGAATGAATATTTCATCTTTCAGAACATTCTAAGTTTTGTCTCCATTCTTTGCTTTTGTGACATGTTATTTACATATAATGGATCTTGGTGATAGAATTATATGAATTCTAACATATACAATATAAGATACGATCTTGCATTTTCTTTCAATTCATTGGGTCAAGATTTAGTGAGACATTTTGGTCATTGGAAGTCATCAAAATTAGGGTCTAGGCTTCTAAATAGATTCAATTTGAAAGGTGTAGATTTTGTTGTTCGTCACTTTTATGTATGATGATATATACGGAATAGCGGAAATATGACTAATTGAATGGGTATAATGAAATTTTCATTTTGACATAAAAGTTTTGGGATACTGTAATAATGTTGTGGTTTTTATAGAACTATGTAATGGGATGCCCATGATGATTTAATGGTCATTTACTAACAATTTGCATAGAAGGTGGAAATTTGCCATGATTGTAGACAGGTTTGAATAGGTTTACATGGATAGAAGAAGGTGTTTTGGGATTCTAAGGAATATTTAAAGGGGAGAGGCTATAATGGAGAAAGAATGTAAATAGAGCTCCCAAGCTTCTATTTCATGTAAAATAGAGCAGGCTTAATGTAATCACCTAAGTGTGTAAAGGAGGATATATGCAATACAATAGAAAATGTAATCCCATACACCTGATCCAATCCACATGATCATGAATTTGATTGTAATATAAAGCCTTTGAATGTGTGCAAGGCTTTGAATGTAATATTGAGAAATAGTGACATTACTATCTTTACCCATAATTGTTAGAAGCGGGGTTTGTAAACTCATATTAATCCAAACTTTTAAAAAGTTATGGACTATACTGGAGGTTTTCTTTACTCAGTTCTTTCCTCCTGGTGCCCACACTGAACTGAGTTGTAAGATTTATAAATTTTTAATAAAATAAAATTAGTGGCTACATATGACCTTTTACCAAGCAAAAAAATATTGCATTAATATCATTTTATATATTATATTCTATAATAGTGATGAGTGAAATAATTAGATACAATTCTAATATTATTTATTTTACATTTATACTATATATAATTATATATTTATTTTGAAATTATATTTATTATTTTATAATTTAGAGTTATTTAGATAATCTCTCTCTCTCTCTCTCTCTCTCTCTCTCTCTCTCTCTCTCTCTCTCTCTCTCTCTCTCTCTCTCTCTCTCTCTCTCTATTTTCCAATCTCACTCTCTAATTGTAGACATGTTTCCCCCTCTCTATCCATACATCTTCCCCCCCTCTTCCTCTCCCTCTTATTAGACCTCTATATCTATATCTATATCTATTTGCCTCTCTATCTCTATCACTCTACATTTCTTATTCCATCTCTCCCCTGGCTCTATTTCATTATCTCTCTACTTCTCTCCCTCTCTCTACCACTCTCTATATATCACTTTCTACCTCTATCTTGTATTTTTATATCCCCCTATCTCTTTCTCTTCCTCTATCCTTCTTTGTACATGTATCTCTTCCATCTATATCCCTCTCCTCCATCTTTATCTCCATATCCAACTCTATTTCCATCTATATCTAACATGATCCCATTGGTGATGGAAACTGATTATCTTCTCGATTTAGATATTTAGTTTCAGTCATGTTTGGATCCCTATAAGTGGATGCGTAGTTGGTTAGAAGAACTCACTTCTCCCTTGAGACCTTTGTTGCACAAACACACTAATTTTCTAAATGGTTTATTAAATGACCTCCATTATGACACAAATGTATGCAAAAAAATAGACCAAAATATTTCCTAACTGACCTTCAAAATCTCTTCGGCGTACCCACTGTACACCAAAGTACAATTGCTAGTTTTAATCACAACCTTTTATGTTTTCTCCCTTTTTAGTAAATTAGAATTGCCTCAAATATGATAACATAAATAAATGTATTTACACACCTTTTGAATAAAAATATGTCATTTATAAAAAAGATAATGAATAAAATAAAAAAGTGACATGAAAAAGTTATAAGATTCCATACCTTACATCACACTAATAATACTATTCACAAATTTCATCCAATAGATTGGTAGGTAAACTAATTTTAAATTTTTTTTAATAATACATGATAGAATTTGGTGAAATCATTTTAGTTCTAGCCTCTCGTTCGCTCATTTGTTGAAAACTAACAAATCGTATAAATACATTGATGTTCTTGCAAACTAATAAGACATATAAACAAATAGAGATATATGTTTTAAAGGATGGATTAAGAATTAATAAACAAATAAGTTTTGCATAAGTTTGTTATTTATTAATTTAAGACAATCCTACAAAATAAACTCAAAATTAAATGAGAATCAACATAGACATCCTAAATTTCATCTTACTTATTTTTTTAAAAAGCTAAATTACAAAATGATGAATCAATAACCATCCCATTTATTAAAAATCATAAAAAAACAAAACTCTACTCAATTATATATATGAAAAATTAAACTTTCCATATAAAAATAAAACTCCACTCAATTATATCTATGAAAAAATAAACTTTCCTAAACAGCATAATAATAATAATAAATAACATAGCATTACCGTTGCAATTTGATCATCATTCCCAATTTATTTGCACTACCTCACTTCCTTTTTTTTATAGAAAATGTCATTCTTTTAAACACAAATTCAAAAAAAAAAGTGAAAAAGATGCTAAAGCAATGTAAGCAACGTACACAACTAGGTTGTTGTAAAATATCTACAACTCAGTGTTCCTTGTAGTACAATTATTGGCTCTCAAAAGTAATCGACATCTCTCTGAACATTCCAAAACTCCAAATCGGTTTGGGAGGATATGTGAAGTAGTCTAAAGACATGATCATCAAAGAATCATTGAGGACATTCATATATCGAGGAGGTTTTACCTTTGTTTGTTTATGCAAATGGATACCTTGGATATTTAGATCTTCCATATCATAATACCAACATCCAATTGCAACATTGAATGCGATGAAACTTGTATTCAGACTCCCATAGTTGATTTTTCAACTAGTGAGGGTTGTACTAGTTTCAATTGAGTACAAGTTTGATTAAAGTAATATTCATATTATCATGATGTGGTTATCTAATTAGTGATAATTGTACTTGCTCCTGGTTCAGAAAAGCTCAATGATGAAAAAATATCTTCTTTTGCATTTCTTTTGCAAAGACAAAGTGACAATTACTTGCATTTCATTCTTAGAATAATTGCATTTAGGGGATTTCCTAAGTTCAAGGGGGTTAATTATTCAAAGAGTTGATATCAATTGTCTTGGTTCAAATCAATCAATTATGGAGACTTTCTTGTGCATTTATCATTCCATTCATTAATTATTAAATATTATTTACAAGTTATACATCATTAAACATTATTCATTATCCAAGAATTTCATCATTCGTATAGATGTATTTCATTAAAATATTGCATTATCAAAATACAAAAATATAACATGCATTAATTGAGTTCATTACATTTATCGTTTAGATTTGCATACATCATAAATTTAAAAAAATCATTTAGAAATAGACTTGCATACATTTTCATTCATCTAACTATGTCATATATAAGGCATTGCATCCATAACATATAAAAATAAAGTACATCATAAACATCATACAGACATCATATCATCAAAGAAAGTCTCACATATATCATCATGAAAATCAAAGTGATCAAGTCATCATAACAAATGCAAATCAAAAGTCTGACATATCAAAGCTATATCATAGCAAGATGGTACATCAAAGTCTGATTAAATCAATACATCTGATACATAAAATACGATGCATATGATCCAATAATCTCTCAATATCAATCATGACCCGCTAGGGGCACCTGATGCATCTCATGTCCCTAATCCACCTGCTCTATCACCAGTACCACCTGCACCATCTGGATCTCTATCTGTTGATCTATCATGTGTACTAGGAGAAGCTTGACTATAACTAGCACCACTGGCTATCTGATCTATCCTAGCCATAAATACCTGCATCATAGCTTTGAACTGATCTATCCTACTAGTAACCATAGCCAAACCAGTATGTAATCCCTGAACATCTTGCTCCAATCTAGTGATAGTACTTGGTGGCACTGGAACCTGATGAGCCAAAGGAACCTGAGGCTGAACATGAACCTGTGGCTGTACATAAAATTTGTGGTTGTATAGGCACTTGTTGTGCTAGAATGTGTGGACCTAGACCCTACCTAGCCTGAATAATCTGAGCTTGTCTAGTGACTCTCTGTCAGCGCTGTCCCCATACTTGATGCAGGAGCATCTCAGATCCTTGACAATCCTGCTCAACCAAAAAGATGTTTACTTTTGCTTTGTATTTTGTCTTCTGTTACTCGGGTTCATGCTTTACCGATGGATTTCAGTGATCTCTTTACCAACAGATTTTGGTGATCTCTTTACTGATAGGTTTTATGATGCTTGGGTATGCTTTTACTAATGGGTTGTCTGATGCTCGGGTATGTCCTTACCGACGGTTGTTGATTTTTGGTGATCATCCTCCCGAGGTGTTGATCCTGATTTGACCGACTTCTACATTTAATTTTTGTTGCTGAATTAATGTGGGGTCTCTCATTGGGATCTGTGTGGACCTAAATATGGGTCTCTCTTATGGATTTGAGCACTGACCTCTTTGGTGGACTCTTGTATATATTCTTCTGTATGTTCTTAGTTTAGGTATTAGTCTTAGAGAAGCAAAAGCAAATGTTTAGATATTGAGACTGAAGGTCTCTGATCTCTATTCTATGAAGGTCAATCTGTAATTCATTGTTATGTATATGGCTGAAACTAGGAAGGCCTTACAACTTGGCATGTAATGATTTTGATCAAATTAATATAAAGGATCCTGTTCTTTCTTCTCTCACCATGTTTTTTGGCTTCCGCATTGGTTCTGCAAGGTGGTTTGGTAGTTGGGAGAGCCTTTGGCCCCATCTCCCTACCCTCCTTGCATCAATACTTCTATTGGTAATGGTTGTACTAGTCTCATTTTGTAAGCACCTTCTCTACCGCGCACATGACCACCCCTCATCCATGGACCTACATGTCCTCTACCTCTGTCACGAGCTTGCTGAGGAGCTCTCTAAACCTATGGACCTCTATGTACTCTTTGTACTCTATCACCTCCTCCTCCACCGCCATCATCATCATTAGAAGGATCATCCATATCAGAAATTGACTCACTAGGAGCAGTGAACCGTGGGAACCGATGTCGAGTAAACCACTGTTCATAATATGCAGACATCCCAACATCTACTACGTGCTCATGCATATCCCAATGCAGACATCCTAATATATCAATCTCATCACAGGCATACTAGAAGTCAACTTGAGCACCCCACATAGATCTCTTAGCCTGGACTCGAGCATATAAGGCTAAACCCTGAGGCATGTCCTGAACTCTACCATATTGTCGAGATACTCTATAAAAACAAAATCTCTCAATCACTAGTGGTGACCAACCTATCATCCATCATGGTAAACACATGTAAGGCAACTCATCATCATCCTCTCGCCAAGCCTCAGATCCCAAATATGGTCTCCATGTGACCTGATCTATATCATCGAGCACAAGTCTCCAAAAAACTAACTTGCCCAGCTGAGGCTGGACAACCATGCCATCATACAAGTATGTATACGACCATCCGAGATCTCTCTGCCTGGTAGCAATCAACCTCAAAATAGGGATATGCTCCCATGTCCATAACTGCAATAACATAGCTCTTGCTAAAAATGTGGTACTACCTCTATAAACAACATGGTGTAAGTCATGACACAACTATGCCAGTAAGCAGGAACCCCAATCAAATCTCCGTGGATGTGTGATCATATCCTCAATAATCTGACCCCAACCTACTGCAAATCCATGACCTCGTCGATCTAGTAACAATAATCCATAGATCAAGGCACCCAAGACTATAGGAAGAGGAGGGAAAGAAACAAACTGTGCCCATGTAACGCTCTCGTCACCAATCGTAGGATCTACAAAGACCCGTCTCCATCCGCTGCCATCATAGAGTTGATTGTAATATACCCGCTCTCCTCGAGTCAGGGTCCTCAACAACCTATACACATCTTCTAGTGTGATAGTCATCTCTCCTAAAGTGAAAGGTATTATGGTCAGAGTGTCATCGCTCTGCCATAACTATCAATAATCCTCAGTTCATTTGGAATCGAGGTAACTCAAGGAAGAAATATAGACCACAACAACTTATCACCCATCTCTCATGACCCATCAACTGATATACCATATCTGCGAGCCAAGCTGGTAGGCCCTAGACATATAACTTCTGAAACTATACCTATTTTGCAAATTAAGTGAGTTCAATTAGTATTATCTATTAGTAATAACTGAGAGGGGGGGGTGAATCAGTGGCCTCAAAAATTTATCCAATTAAACTTTAATCCACCAATCAATACTCAGATTATTAAGTCCCTACAAGATGTATGCCTTTGAAATACTTGAAATAAATAACTGTCTGTCGGTTTACCTTGTCTGTCCTTATTCTCCTTGATTACTGATGAGCAGTAAAACTTATTTACCGATGCTTAGTAAATGTGCAGATTATACCAATCAATCCATAAATGCATATGTGAAATGTAAAATAATAAATTAATAAACCATACACATATAACACAAGGATTTTAACGTGGAAACCCTATTAAGGGAAAAACCACTGGGATCGGTACCCCAAATTTTCACTATTATGAAGTGAGCCCTGTTAGGAGCCTACCCTGTTAAAGGTTACAAACACACGGTTAAGTGCGACCTTGTTAGAGGATTTTTATACATAGGTTGTCACTTAGTATCTGGCATCTATGCTACCATCCTTGAATCAGTCCTCTAGACTGTCAATAGGCTTTATGCTAATCTTATTACCATCCTTGAATCAGCCTCCTTCTTAACTGTCAATAGGCTCTAGGTAAGACTGATGCTACTATCATGAGTCAACATTTTTGGTAATCTGTTAGGATATACCTCAAATATAAAAGATTGTTAAGTCCTGCTCTGTTAAGAGACTTAATGCTTCAATGGTTAAACTGAAACACAATGACCTGTTTCTAATGCAACTTTGAATTGCAGATATTCAGATCTATTTATGTACAATAACTTTCTGATCAATGTATCAATTC
>MU224169.1:2848076-2882494 GCA_018584345.1 Thuja plicata | reverse complement strand
TATTTAAATAGTTTGTCTTTCCTTCTTTATTATTGTTAATATCAAATTTTAAAATAAATTATATATTATTATTTATAACTTTTGAATGGTTATGAATAATCAACTAGAGTTGGAATACAATTAAATAAAATGAAAATTTAGTAAAAATGAAAAGAACAAATAAAAATGAAAATGTAAAGTTATATATATAATATTGTGCGAACTAATCTTGAAAATAAGTAAATAAGGTAGATTTAATAATAGAATCTAATATTTGGGAGACCTATAGCTTGAGTTTTTTTGGAGCCAATCAAAAGCATATGCTATTTTATAACTTTGAATTTGAAACAAATATTTTCTACAAATTTGCTACCCATATTCAACTTTACAATCTCAAATAAAAAAATAAAAAAATATCTTCAGTTTGATTCGTTAAAAAATGAATTATTAATAAAGAGTTAAGTTTAGTCCGATACCTATAGTTCTAGGCCTACGCAGGAACTAATAAAACTCCACTCAATTATATCTATGAAAAATTAAACTTTCCCAAAAAAACATTAGTACTAATAATAAATAACATAGCATTACCGTTGCAATTTGATCATCGTTCCCAATTTATTTGCCCTACCTCACTTCCTTTTTTTTTAATTTATAGAAAATGCCATTCTTTTAAACACAAATTCAAAAAAAAAAAAAAAAGTAAAAAAAGCGAAAAAGACGCTAAAAGCAATGTAAGCAGCGTACACAAATAGGCTGCTGTAAAATCTCTACAACTCGGAGTTCCTTGCAGTACAATTCTTGGCTCTCAAAAGTAATCCACATCTCTCTGAACATTCCAAAACCCCTTTTCTGCGGCCCAGGAAAGCGGTTTTAAGAGAGTTATAGTGAACCGATTGCAACTCCAAATCGGTTTGGGAGGATCAGTCAGCGATCCTCTCCTAGCAAATGTAGAAATTCAAACCCAAATGTAGAAGCTGCAAAGGGAGGGAAAAAAAATTCACCAAAAACAACCAACAAATTCTTTCAAAAGAGAATAAATAACTAGTACATGATGTCAACAACAGTGAATGCTCGCAGTGCAAATCGCAGTAGCAGGGAAAACGAAGGCCAAGGGATTCGAAATCGCGATCAGCCCGTTTTATTCAGTTCTTCTTCCTTCGTTACTGGTAATTCGAATCCTAACTCAAACCCTAACCCTAATCCATATTCGAATTTTGTCTTCAAAGATAATTCATTGGCTCCTCAATCATTTTCTTCTGCATCTTCGTCTGGGAGTAGCTTTGGAGGGGGTTCGGTTTTCCCGTTTTATAGTTCTTCCTCTTCTTTTTCCTCCGCTGAGAATGCTGCATTTAGTAATTCAACATCTATAGGATTGAATAAAACCAACCAGATCAAAGACACAGGCTTTACTTTCGAATCTTCTTCATCACTGCTGCGTGGTTTAAATAACGGTGAGATGAATGCCACTGGAAACTTTAACCCCTTTGCCAAGTCTTGTACGCCTTCTGCATTTATTCCTTCGCCCAGGAAATCCACGCCGCTGTGTGAAATGGGTCTCAATTTTCGGAAACAAGTACCACACCATTCGACTTCAGCTCCAAGACCAAGGATGGGGAAGGTCAGACGGAGTGGTTCTTCTGTTTCGGCGAAGGGAAAATCAGCGGTCAATAATAGTCTGTTTTCGGGTAGGGATTGTAAAAATAATGTTGATGATGAATCGTCTGGGTACAATCCTTTTAGATCGGGGAATTCTAATCAGTCTGGTCATTCTTTTGTAAATTCAACCTCCAACGCAAGCGCAAATCAAAACAATCAAAATTCCTTTTCTTGTTGTTTTGCGGAGAATGTTGGTAACGAGGGTTTTAAGCTGGGGCAGGATAGTGACAATCTGAAATATTATGTGAGGAACAATGCGGCTAAGGAACGTGACCTTTTTGTTGATGGGTCAAGCAGTTGTAAACTCTTCACCGGAAGTTCTGGGGTTAATAGCAATGTGGGGGTTTCATCTGGTAATCCTTATCTTAAGAAGTCTGAAGTTGGTGGTTTTACCTTCGGTGCAGGGGCAGTCAATAATAAGGTATCCGTGAATGAGAAAAAGCTAAATGAGACAGGGGCATATGATAATAAGGAACCATTGAAGGAGAACAAGGAAAACGAGGCAGGGGCATATGATAATAAAGTACCATTCAAGGAGAAAAAGGAAAACGAGGCAGGGGTAGGCTCAGTTTCTTGGTTTCCAGAGGTAATTGGAAATGTTAATGTTGGATGTGGAAGCACAGTCAAGGAGGCTAACCATGAGAGCATCTCAGGGGTTGATGCTGGACAGCCATCATTTAAGGTAAATGAGATAAATTTTGGCTCTGCAGATACTAATCTGCCAAGTTCATTTGCGTTTACTGCGGGGCAGAAGGAACAACCTAGAACTGGTACTAGGCGTAGGCATAATTTGCGCAGCACTGTGGAAGGAGTTGCCAGTGGTAGCAGTAGTGGTAGTACATTCCAGGGTCTGAAGAGTAGTAGGCAAAGCGCATTTGATATCTCATTTGCTAGCCCAGCACCATTTTCTGGAGTGAAAAGCAGTGATGTTTGTATTTCAAATAATCCATTTGATGCTCAGAAACCACTCTCTGGTCAAAGTATTGCAAGTTCTGCATCTAACAGTTCGTTTGGAGTTACTTCAAGTAGGTCAGTCCCTTCAATCTTCACCTTTAAAGCAGCAGGTAAGCTAGAGAGTATGAACGAGGAAGTTTCAAAATCAACTCCAATGGCTGAACCTTTTAACTCATCTTCAGGATCAGCTTTTGCTTTCAGTGCTCCACAGTCTCCTTGTGGGTATGCAAAAGAAACTGCCAATGAAGATCCATCTATTTCTCTAAGCAGTAGTGGGGAAATGGGATCTGTTCCTTCAGTTTTGGAAATATCACAACCGGGGGTTTCATCACCTCAAAAGGATAGGTCCTGGCCATTCATGGAAAATTTATCATCGATTTTAAATGAGTTATCTGAGATTAACTCCGATAAAGGACTGAGCAAGAATTGCAGTGCACCGAAAAAGAGAGAAAAAATTCATTCATCTGCTTCTGTGCGTCGTAAGGTTGGAAAACGATCTGTTTCAAATGCGAGAATGCATATGCCAAATTCCTTGCATAACAGTAATGCCGATGGAGGATCACCAATGGATTTTTCTCCTTACAGTGAAACTGTTGTTAAAGAGGAAGTTCCTGCTGGCGATGATAACATGCCAGGTTTGGCATCATCTTCTGCTGCATGGGCAACTCCAGTTCATTCCAATGTTCAGTCAAAAAACAAATTGCACGAATCCCTAGTTGCAGAAGCTAAAATTGATGAACTAAGAGCTATGGCTGCAAATTTGCATATTAGTGATGATAATGATAGAAGTCACAGAATTTTCCAACAAAAGGAGTCATCTATGGGGGGAAAGCAGCGCTCAAGGCAGACAAATGGTGGAACAGATGAATCAGAATGCAATGTTAGTAATATTGGCAGTAAAGGTAAAGTGTCGACTTCTGAATATCATACATCTATCTCTAGTTATGAAAGTGAGCAGTTAAAATCTAGATTGGAGAAAATGAGAATCGAAGAGAAGGCCTCTATGCCTAGTTCTGAAAGTGAGTTTTTAAGTGTCAGATTAGAGCAAGTGAGAGCTAGAATGGAGAAAGTGGGAATCAAGGGGAAGACATCTATTCCTAGTTCTGAAAGTGAGTTGTTAACTGCTAGATTAGAGAAAGTGAAAATTGAAGAGCAGGCATCTATTCCCAGTTCTGAAACTGATCGTTTGAATTCTAGAATGGAGCAAGTGAAAATTGATGACTGCAAAAATATGAATGATGCTCCAGAAGATGAAGGGTGTTGTCAGAATAAGAAATTTACCTTTGGGGCATCTTCCCCAACAAGTTCTACACAATCATCAAGATCAAGACACTTTGGCAGAAGAAAATTTCGACCAAAAGTTGGCGAAAACATTTGTGCATCAAGCAGTGAATTAAAATTTGATATGCCTCATTTCACTGCACAGAGTTTTGATGAAAGAGATGGAATGCAAGGACATAACTCAATACCTAGAGGAGGTAAATCTAAAGATACAATACATAAAGGTGAAGGGGAAGCTAGAGCAACTGGTGTTCCTGGCAGATTGTTCAATGGATCTACTGTTTCAGAGCCTTCTTTTCCATTTCAGCTTAAGCACAAAGAGGACAGTGGAATGGTAGTCAGTCCAAGAGCTGTGAAGAGTGCAGTGGCAGAGCAGGCTTGTGAAAAATGGCGGCTCCGGTGAGGATTTCATCGACTGATGCTGTTTTTTTTTTTTGAAAGATAAAGTGTACCTTATATTATGTGCTTCCTTTCATGCGTGGTTCTATTGCTACAGATGGGCGTGTCAAATTCATCTAGCTTACACTATTGCTGCTTTACATTATATATTTAATGGTTTGACAAAGTCATAAGCTATTTTTATGTATGCCCTAGATCCAGCTAATGCGTTATATTGTATATAAATGCATGTTTATTGTATCAGTGGAAATCAGGCATACGCAAATGGCGACTTCCCCAAAGCAGAGGATTGTTATTCACGAGGGGCAAGTAGTATATCTCCTAATGAGACATCTGAAAGCTGTATCAGAGCATCGATGCTGTGCTATAGCAATCGTGCAGCCACACGGATGGCTGTTGGAAGAATGAGGGAGGCACTTGCGGATTGCATGCGGGCTATGGCCATTGATCCAAATTTTTTGAGAGTTCAATTAAGAGCTGCTAGGTAGGTTTACTATGCACTCTCAGAATCGAATCACTACGCATGCTTTTGATTTTTATGATTAGACAGATTTGGAAGTATGTTGAAATTCTTGTGCTATTTACATTTTAAAATTTATAGAAAATGGTGTCATGTTTGGTGATACTTGATTTGTAATTAAGATGAATGGTACGTTCATTTGTTCACCAATATTGGATTTAGGAAATGAAAGAAGTAACAACTAGTCAGTTGTGAGATCTGAAACCAAGAAAATGTAAATGAAAGCAAAGCATCCCACAGATAGGAAACAAGAGGATATACCGTGGAGAAACCCATATACGGGGAAGAACTCTTGCAAATTGTGAGCTATCACTCTCATAAGCTCTCAATTCCAATGGCAATTACGGTTTTAGGACTCTTGGCACTTGACCATACCGAATCACAAAAAATTTCAGACTGTTAGCCTCTAATACAGTTCTACATACAGCCTCTTTCCGCTACAATGACCCATTGTGCCCCAATGGATTCCATATACTTGCAATCTTCTCACTTCACTTCATTCAGAATGTTCATTTAGTCATTAATAAAGGTACTGTCACTACAGACCCACAAGAAATGCCAAAGAGCAAAGGATGTGGAAGAATTGGGAACTGAAGTGTTTCTTGGACATTTGTGGGCCATTTTTTGACACATGATGAAACTGCCGCTTGTCATCAGTGGATGATGAAACCTCCATTTTTCGGGTAAGAAAATTGCTATCGTCTGCAAAATTGCTGCTGATGGAGACTATCATTTGTCCTTTACAAAATCGCCACCTGCGGGAAACTGGTGATTTTGCATGAAATATTTATTCTTCTCCAGTCTTTTCTCGCTTCTCTATTCTACATTTTTACAAAAGCTGCATTGTATCTTGGTATGGAATTGAAACACAAAATAAATTCTTTTATGGATCAAGCATCCTCAATATGGAGGCTTTTGATCCCCCAAAACTATAGACTCAACAAGAGAGGGAGGCTGCATCCTTCAACAAATGACACGACTGCCACCTTATCTTGGACCATAGAAGAAATATTAAGCAAACTTTGGAACACCTTTATCTCTAACTGTCTCTATCGTGTGGCACAGTTAAATTGCTTAAACATGGGGGAAACTTGATCAACATTGGTTTTCTTCAATGGAATGATCTGTGTTACCACTCAACATCTTTCCATGAAGGTTCATGAATACTATCAGTTTCCGCTTCTTGCCTCTGTTAGCAAACAGCATGAAACTCTGCCCACCCTTGATGAGACAGTAATTGTTTACTCTTTGATAATACTGTATACACTGGTTTCTGTCATATATGCAGGCCTGCTAAAGATGACACTGCATACATCCAAACAACAACATTTAGAACTACTTCATCAACAAACTTGGAATGAACAGCAAAATTCTTTCTATATTGTCTACTCGCATTCAGATTAGCACCTTCTTTGATTCAACCTAAGGTGTAAGGCTTTTAGAGTGTTGATCAGTTTCTAGAGCAATTTTATCAACTAAATCTTGGGAAAATAAGTTAGCTTGAGAACAAGAATAAGTGCTTCAATATTAACTACCTTAACTTGAATTTTGATGTTCAACAAATTGATATTCTTAGTAATGCAAGTAATCCTATAATCTACCCGTGAAGTTATTTTCACCTTTTTACCCTTATTAATTACCACTCTTTTTGTGTATCATAAGCATATAACATTTGTTACCCCTTCTACCTTGCTTATGAGGGTTCTTCTCATGATGTAACTTCCAACAAGATGAATCTCTACGACCATTTTTACCACAATCAAGTGTAGGTTTCTTCTTGGTACTTGTGGAATTCACCTTCTTTGTCCTACCTTAAGCTTCGTTTATCCTTGGAGAGGATGGAGTATTAACTTAAAGATAGTGAGCATGGGCATGTGCCTCAGGTATGTCCACAGGTTTGAAACACAACACCGGCCTTGGAAGATGACCTTGAAAGCCTCCAATATACTTCAGCAAGACCTCCTTAGCCCACACATCTCTCCATTTGAGCTACCCTCCTACAAAGCTGAGTAGTGTACTTTGCACATTATGCCCCTTTTCTTTCAAAAATTACTATCCTGTACATTTTTCTTCTCTTGTCATAGGTTAAAACTCTTCCTTAATCAAATTCTTGATTATAATCCCATGTACCAATTAGAGCTTATTTTTTCAAAGTTATAAAATACAAGAGACTCTCAAATCAAGTCAATATATGCCTTGCTAATCTTAGCCTAACAAGGAAAGTCTTTGTTTTCAAAGTAAGAGAATGCCCAATTGTGCCAATGAACAACTAAGCTTTTCCACATCAATATCTCCTTTGAATGGCAGAATCTCAGTTTAGCTTCTGCTTTGAATAGAGATTTGCTTGGTAGACTGTTTCACCATTTGAATTTCTTGCCTTCCTTGGAGTAGGCTTTACCTTTGCCCTCCGTAACTTCCATATATGAAGTCTTCTCCATGAGTGTCTCCATTAGGTTCATAGATGTTGACTTCCATCTTGGAGAACCTTGCTTTTGCATCTAAGATTTCTTCACCATCTTTCATGCTTCCTAATCAAATTCTTAGTCAAATTCTCGATTATAAGTTCATTTACCAATTGGAGCTTGTTTTCTTGAAGTTATAAAATACAAGAGACTTTCAACCAAGTCAAAATATGCTTTGCTAATCTTAGCCTAACTAGTGAAGTCTTTGTCTCCAAAGTAAGAGAATGCCCAATTGTGCCAATGAATGACTAAGCTTTTCCCCATCCATATCTACTTTGAATGGCAGAATCTCAATTTTAGCTTCTGCTTTGAATAGAGATTTTCTTCGTAGACTGTTTCACCTTTTGAATTCCTTGCCTTCCTTGGAGTAGGCTTTACTGGTGCCTTTGGTATCTTACATGGATCAAATCTTCTCTATGAGTGTCTCCATTAGGTACGTAGATGTCGACTTCCATCTTGGAGAACCTTGCTCTCGTATCTAAGAACTCTTCACCATCTTTCATTCTTCTGAATTCCTTTCTCCACTAAATCATTCCACTTGGTCTTGTTGTGGACATGAACCTACAAAATACTCACAACTTCCACAAAGGAAAGAAAGTACTCCAGTACCACTAGATCCATAACTACAGTTAATAGTTTATTCATTAGTTCGCTGATTACAGATTGTGGAGTCTATTCATTAGTTTGCCAATTATGGGTTTGAGAAATAAAACAAATACCAACTAGTTTTTCAAGAGCTGAAACTTGGAAATCATAAAGAAGAACAAAACACAATACACAAATATGAAACAAGAGAATTTACCTTGGAGAAGTCATTTATGGGAAAAAAACCCAGCAAATTATGAGCCACTACTTACTTAATTGTTCAATTCCGACAGTAGTTACAGTATTAGGACTCCTGGCACTTGAACAAACTGAATCACTTAAGATATGAGTTTCTAATACCTCTACTACAGCTACCTATACAACTCCACCCCCTTACAATGACCCATTGTGCAAACACAGATTTTTAGAACTCCTTATGGGTCCTAACTAGCAATCTTCTCACTTGATGTCATTCTGATAGTTCTCCTGTTTTCAATGGAGGTACAGATCCACTAAAAATGCCAAAGGGCAAAGAAATTGGATGTGACGGGATTTGAAATATTATTTGGACATGTATGGGTTGTTTCTCTGAGGCATGATGAGATTACTGCCGACTGAGAGTGCCACTTATTGTGCCTGAAACTACTGCTTGCACCTGTGGGAAACAGGTAGTGCATGAAACCTTCATTTTTCCCTGTTTAATTTTTTTAACATATTTGTTCCATATGTCTACCGAAGCTGCATTGTACCTTGCCCTGAAATCTGACACAAGAATGATCCTCTTATTGATCAATATAATAGTTTATAATTCAATGATGGATTTGTTGTTGAAACACTCTTCCTAGTGCTCATAGGTTACACCTTGCTTTTAAGAGTGGAGCAGCTATACTTCAGGATTTGCATGTTTGACCGTAGATGGAGAGTGCGGGCTTAATTATGCAGCTACTGTGAAACCACAAATTTGCCATGTGGCTATGCATTTTGTCTTCTCTGCTTTTTTAACATTTTCTTTTACATTTTACTTCTAAAATTTACTTATTACATTTCATAGTTTGTTAATTATTTAAAATCAGGATGAAAATTAATTGAATTACTGGACCCAAAAGATTTTCCTAAAATAATTAAGCAGTTTCTGCCATAAAAGAATTAGCAAATTGGCTTCATGGAATATGCTAGTTTCCAACTCTTTAACTAGGTGTGGCCTGTTTAAAAATTACATTATAGCTTTGCATGATAAACCTCTTGTCGTTGAGAACATTTTAGCGCTAGGATTGTTGCTAGCAGTGAATTATTGGCATTCATTAACATTATGCTGTGTATCTACACTCACATCAATCTTTTTAAACCTTAAATCTATACTTCAACCAATATAGATGGTCATCCTTTTTCAATTTTTATCGGCAGATGTTAATTTTTATATGGTGAGTGAATTCTTCTTTAATATGTAGATTTTAAACAACCTGAGTTTTTGGCTATTTTTTTAGGGAGCCTTATGTTACTTCTCAAAATTATTTGTAAACATTCAGATGGTATGTAAATGATTCTTCTCTAGCAATTGAGAAAATCATTTTCCACCTACGTTATATTCCATGACCACAAATTTTATTGTTGATTGATACTTGCTGCTTGAAGCATGCTTATGTAGTTTTCATGCAATCAATGAAAATGATTTAAGAGCAGAGTTTCCTAAATTATTATGGGAAAAAAGTAGCATAATATTTTTGTAAAGAGTGCTGCACAGTTAGCTCTTCTTATGGTGAAACTTCATTAAGCTACTGTCATCTACTGTTTCAGAGGAAAGTAGAATTTTCAAATTTCCCAAAGAAGCGAGATGCTCATATGGGGAGCCCATAAGAGCATAATCTCAGCTGGGGTTCAGATATTCCTATTCATATTCCTTTGATAAATGCATATTTGACAGGTTTTAAACTATATCAGTATAATTATAAACATAATTTATTTAGTTATTTGGGCTTACGCTTATGAAGCTTTTGTATGTATGTTTGTAGTTGTCACCTTTCCCTTGGAGAGAGTGAGGATGCAGTTTCATTATTCAAAGGATGCTTACGCTTGGCACAAGAGGTTGATAATCTAGACCTGAAGATAGCTTCAGAAGCTTCTGAAGGGCTGAGAAGGGCACAGGTTTGTTGTACAATGCATTTTTTATCTAGGAATACTCTCTGCTACTTTTTATTGCTGTAGTGTAAACGTGGGCACCCTCATATAATCAGCGGAATAATTAGCTGAGATATTTTAATTTTGTACATCAACCATGTGGTCAATGAGAACCTTGCTGTGTTGTCTGTGATTTCTCTGTTCGATGCAGAGAGGCTGATGGTTGCTTAACTAAAAGATGGAATGCAGGCTTCAGTTCATTAATGTCTTATGGTTGATATTTAGAGTCATAATGCAAGTAAAGGGATATCTATATGATATTCATAAATATGTAATGAACTATTCAAATTTCTTGACCTAGCTAAGCTCATTCCTTCCATAATGAATTGTATACGTAAATATTTAAGCTCCCTGTGCAATGCCCCCTTTTGTGTTGTCCCAGGCTAAATTCTGCAGTGGTGCGGATTCCCATTGGGCGTGTACCTGGGGTTGGGACCCACCCATGATCGGGCAACCACATGTCCACAAGGGGACTGGCTTGTGCTGGCACTCTGGTGGGACAAAAACCCCACTCTTAATGCTAGTAGGTGCCATTCACCATAAATTTAGGCTTTTGGCGTAGTGGTTGCCTTGTTTGGTATCAGAGCCAAGGTCTTGAGGTTGAGACCTGCAAAGTATGGTGGGCTGTGTTGTCCCAACCTAAATGCTGTGGCAGTGCGGGCTCCCGTTGGGTGTATACCCAGGGTTGAGACCCACCCATGATTAGACATCCACGTGTCCATGAGGCGTTGGTCTTCGCTTGCACTCTAGTGGGGCGAAAACCTCACTCTAATTGCTGTTAGGCATCATTCACCATCAGTTTGAGCTTTTGTACGTGCACACGTGGTTGCCCGATTGTGGGTGGGTTCCAACCCTTGGTACACACCCAACGGGAGCTTGCACCGCCGTAGCATTTGGGCTAGAACATCATAGCCCACCACGTTCGCAAGGCTCGACCTCGAGACCTTAGCTCTGATACCAAGCAATGCAACCACTATGCCAAAAGTCCGGATTGATGGTGAATGGTGCCTGTTGACGTTAAGAGTGGGGTTTCTGTCCTACCAGAGTGCTAGTGAAGCTCAGCCCCCTCGTGGACACTTGCTTGCCTGATCGTGGGTGGCCCCCCTAGGTACATGCCCAATGGGAATCTACACTACTATAGCATTTAGGCTGGGACATCACACCTTTTAAATTTACATCACACCTTTTAAATTTTCCTTGTTTTCTTTAAATATAGTAAACCCTAACTCTTAATAATTGTTGGACAATTAATTACAAGTATTAAATTAGACTAGAGATTGTAGCTTAACAGTTATTATACAAATTCAGATTTAATGTTTAAAAATTAATATGTTTCTCAAAATATATAGAACTTATCCTCTGACCTCTGATGTAAATCTTCCTTAAATCGGCAATGATCTTTTTTGATTTATGTGTTTTTGAAATGTCTTGGAGTCTGGCTGAATCAGGGGTTTCTGTCCACTAACTCATGATGGAAATTAAGGGGCATTTGTCCTTTAATTTCTGCCATGAGGGGTTTCGTTTTTAGGTTAATTGAACCATAAATTATGCTCCACAAGGAGTAAAATCAGATTACAAAAGTTTAATATTTTTAATTTAAATTTTTAATTTTATAATTATATCATCTTTTATATTATAATATTTTAATTTTCTTATTTTATACTATAATTTTATTTGAGGCTCTCTTTCTTATGTATTTTTTTTAATTATGGGTGTTTTAGGTTTATCTTGATATAATTTTTAAAAAAGGGATCATTACACCCTGAGATCAAGTTAGTATGATGACCCCAAAACAGGCTCCTCCTTATTGTAAATATTCATGACATAATCTAAGACCCCTCTAAATATAAAACTTGACCCAATCCATTTAACTTTTGTAAACGAACCCTGATAATTGGGAAAGGGACCTGATGCCTGAAATCCTCATACCTGCAAGAAATATGATGCATCCAATTCGCAATCAGAGTCCACAAGTATCTAAATAATATTCTCAAATACATAAGTGATGCCTTGGAAAAGAAATTTGCCCTGTCTTCAACATCAAGTTTTGTACAGAATTATAAATTTTGAAATTTGTGAACCATTTCAAAAACTCGAGAACCTGTGGCAGCTTTCACAGATCAATTGGGATGATGAGCCTAATACCAGTAGTGCTTGTATAAAAACAATGATAGCACTGCAGAGTTCCCTCTTCATATAAAACCTATCCTAACCTTGCTTACCTCCTCTGAATAAGGATTGATAACTGGAAGAAGAAACCTGATGCCCAAACTGCTTGTATGTATGTGCAAGAAAATGGTGTATATTGCAAGGTAAGTCCACTAATGGACACTTAAAAAACCGGCACTTGAGAAAGAGTAGATTTTTTCCAGTTTGTCAAATGTACTGGACTCCCTTGCTAGTAAATGCATAAGGAAGCATAAAGGAAAATATAGTTTGAGGATATTTCCATATCATGATATGTTTGTGTTTATTGCCTCTATTACCTTGCTTTTGATGGTTGTGTGCAGCAAGTATTTTTACCTTTTAATAACAAGGAGCATGATGAAGGTTTATGTTATCTATAAGTTACTTAAGTAATGTCCTGAATCAGTGTATGAAGGTTTTGTCAGTTAACAGTTCAAGTTGTTAAACTTGAACTTAGGACAATTGCATGTAGGTTGGTGTTATTCTGTAAGCGAGTATCTCTAGTGGGTGTCAATAAAGAGACTTTACTTGTGATTATTTACATGTGAGAAATTCTCTTATAACTTTATGAGAAAGTGACTTTAAATGGAAGCCTATCATAGGCAAGAGTTGCTATATGTTTTCCTGAACCTGAACACAGAAATCAGAACTAAAGCCAAAATTGGGATGATCATGTTTTTTGGGAGCAGGATCATGTGTGGGTTTGGATGCTTCTGCAATAGCTTGGAAGAGATCTGTTGTGACTTTTCCGCACCATCTTCCCATTGCAAATGGGGACCCCTTCCTTTTGCTTGTCGGTTGTTAGTTTTTAGGGTTTTGGGCAGTAGGAGTGTCAGTTCTGAGTGTAGAAGGCTGAGGGGTGGTTAAGTGATCAAGTTATCGAGGTTGCAAATATGGACAAGTCATAAGGTTTGGTGGTCACTAGGGTTAAGTTGTGCAATTGTTAAAGTTGTGAAAATTCCTAAGTATTGGGATATTTTGGCTAGTCAAATAGTTTGCAAGATATTATAAGGTCATATTTTACTTGTTAATTTGGACTAAAATGATGAAATCATATAAGAGAAGTGCATAGTCCTAATGGGAGTCATTATTTCACCATGTTTGGATCAAAAGTCCCTATGAAAAGTGATTTTCCACTAAGTCCTAGTGTAAAGTCCTTATAAGGGTTGACTTTCCTTGCCCGGAGGACAAAAACAAGCAAAATTCAGAAAGTCTTGGCCAACAGTCTCTATAAGGGTCCATTTTCCACTCCTGGGAGGCATTAGCAAGTTAAAACCATGTTGAAAATCCCATTTGTCCCTGTGGAGGTCGAATTTCCCCTCCTGGACATGAGGAACAGGGTCAAATGCAAAAGTTCCTATAGGGGTCGGTTTTCCATTGGCTGGACACTTAGAAAAAAATGGGATAAAATTGGAGTGGAAAATCCCTATGGATAGGGAATTTCCATTTGTCCTTATGAGGTTCGTTTTTCCATTGGATTGATACTTAGAAAATTTCCAAGAGTGGAAGTGTAAAGTCCTTATGGACATCGAATTTCCGTTAGTCCCTATGACCATAAAATCTTCACTTTGTCCCTATGAAGCCAAATTTTCCTCTTGGAGAGTAAGGGACCCAACTTGTCCTTATAGACAAGGGTTTATCACTAGTCCTTGTACCCACAAGATTTCCACTTGTCCTAATAGGGGTCGATTTTCCCCTTGAGGACGGAGATGAGTAAACAAAGAGATGAAGTGTTGGGATCAAGAGTGTCCCTTTTGGGGTCGATTTTCCCCTTGGTGAGCAAGTAAACAACTAAAATGAGTGTCCTTGTGGGGGTTGAATTTCCCTTTGGTAGATGAATGAGCATGTGAAAGGGAATTTTAAAGGGATTTGTTAGTCCCTATGATGGTTGAATCTCTACTAGAGGAGATAAGTGCATTTCAACAAGGATTAGTCCTCAAGGACTTTGAATTTTCACCATGAAGACCTATGCAAAGCTGAGAATGGATTTAAAGAGGGCTGAGGGTGTCCTTATGAGCATATAGATTTTCCCTTGAAGGCTTGCTAAGCTTTTGAAATGAAATTAAGTGTAAATTAAGGGGAAACTAAATGAAAGTCAATTTGCACGAGTCCTAAGGTTTTAACTGCTAAGTTGTCGATCCTGATTTTGGTTTGGATTCGGATTCAGATTCGAGGATTCGGCAAATTTTTTTTTGGGCCGGATCTTGATTCCGTGGGTATATATAGACATTTTTGATATATATATATATATATATATATATATATATATATGTATAATATATATTCATAGATTCCATACATGTAACATGTCAATGCTCATTCATCATTAGCTCAAAACTTCAAACTTCAAATATATAATGATAATAATAAGAAGTTAGAAGCATGATTCTCATAAAATGATAAATCCATAATTGCCAATATATGATTATATTATATTCATACTTAGCAAAAGTCTCAAAATGTCATTACATGATGAACAAAGCAAAAATGGTGAAAAATGCTTGAGAGATGAATGAATGACCATCAAATGACCAAATGTCTATTTTATTGGTCGAATTAGGATTTAGAGGCTTTTTAGTTTTAAAAAAGAATAAAAAATTGGCATGTAATGACTTGTTTTTGGGCATCCACATGCTCAGATTCTCGTGGATTCCTCAGGATTCTGATTCTGCTTGGATCCTGATTTTGGTACGATCCAGATCTTGGTTCTGCTCGAATTCCACCCGGATTCCAGATTCTGCATTGCAGAATTCATAGAGAATCCGGATTCCAGTCCGGAATCCTACCAGAATCCGGGTGGAATCTGAGCAGAATCAGGACTTGGATCATACCAGAATCTGGATTCGAGGCATATCAGAGGGATCTGGTAACATAGGGTGTGATCTATTTCAATTTGACTTAGGCCGACCTCGTTGTTGGCATAAGATGGTATAAAAGAGTGATGTATTTTCTTGCTTTATGCTTGCTTGCAAGTATATGAGAAGTGAATGCAAATCTGACAAAGGAAGATTTGTGTGTTGTTGTATTTGCGAGTTGATGCAATCGGTATCAAACTGTTATATCATTTAAGTATTGCTGAGTATTGGTGACAATGACTTTAGTGGTGGATTCAACTTTAATTTCTTATATTTTGTCAGTGAGCCAATGTCAGCAGTGAGCCTATTTGTATTGACAATTAGCCTTTCTTATTTCTGGGTAGTGTTGTGAGATTTTCAGACCATCGCCCCATTGCAAATGGGGACCCCCTCTTTTTGGTTTAGCAGTGCTCTTAGGTTGTCTTAGATAGTCTTAGATAGTCTTAGTTGGCAGTAATTTTCAAGTCTCCAAGTTCGAGAGATGAGTTTGGACAATTTTTGCCCGGTGGGAAAGTTTGTTTGAGATGTAAGCAAAAGTTGGGTAAGCTAGTCATGGAGATGGAGTTGAAACCAAAGGATTTGGGATGAAGTGAGTTAAAACCTTATGAAAATCCTTGTTCTAGCTTGAATTTGACCGTAGAAAGCCAAGATAGGTTGTGGGAGGTTAGAATACTGAAGGCGTGTTAAATCTTGAAATTTGGCTGTCTGGAATTTTTGAAAACCCTCAAAATCTAGAATCTGCATTTTAACTCATATGAGGCTGAAACCTATCTCAAATATCCTGACAATATTTATACAAAGATAACTTAAAGTATAAGAAAGGAAAACTTATACTTAAATGTTATATTTGTATAAATCCTCTCGCATCCTGAGCTAAAAAATGACTAAGTCTGATGAAGAGAGCTAGAGGTGGCAGAATTCCTCTAATCAGAAGAATCCCGCCCTTGAAATTCCTCAACTCCAAGAAATTCCGCCCCATAAAATCCTCTAATTCTCAAATTTCTGCACTCTTTAGAGAGACCAAAATTGGATCAAGGTTAAGGATTAAGGCCGTGAAAGCGGAAATCTGCCAAGTGTGAAGAGGGGGGGGCAAGTTTTTTGAGTTGCAATATGAAGGAAGTGAAACTCATAGTGGTGGAATTCCTCTGATTTGAGGAATTCCTCCCGCCAAATTCTTCTACAATCAAAATCTCCGCCCAACTATAAATACTCCATTTTTGTTGCGATTTGAATTGAAAGAGGAGAAAGGACTTACACGATCAAATTGGTGAAGTGTTAGGGCAAGTAACAATTTAGAGGACTGCCTAGGTGGGCCGCGAAATTCCTTTGATTAGAGGATTTCCGCCCAGCATAATTCCCCTTAAGCCAAAAATTCCGCCCAAGGCCCCTCTTCTTAAGATGAGTGATTTCAAATTTAAAACAAAATTTCTTCCTTCGAGGTCGGCCTAGGCAGTTAAAGCAATTATTTAAGTTGAATTTTCGTTGGATGTTATAACCAAAGCCTCTAGATTATAGCCCTCAATTCCATATATAAAGAGGAGTAATTCATATCATTTTCACACAAAAACAAAGTGAAATTCCTTTGCTATACATAGCAAACTGCATCTTCTATAGGGCAGTGGAATGCCATGAATTGGCATCAAACTACATCAGTGGCTAAGGCAGCGAGTTGTCTCCGATAGGGCAGCTAGTGGCTTCAGATTGGTAGGATGACTTGAAAGGCAACACTTTCAGCAAGTTTGAATTTGGAAAGCATTGATTTTTGGTGAATTTGGACATGCGGCCTAGGGGGAAGATTGATTGGAGGGGTGGGAATCCATCAATTGAGAAAATCTTTAGTTTGCATCCATTGATGGGATTGAAGAGGAGATGTCGATTTGAAAACTATTTGAGCATTCCTTAGAAGCTTGCACTAGGTGGGTGGAAGTCACCGATAAAACCACATCTAGTAGAGTCCAAGTTATATTCATGGTTAGGAGTAGAAGTAGAAGAAGTTAAGTTTAAGTTTAAGTTGAGAGCTCAAAGTTGGGAAATCAAAACTACATTTTCATTGCACATTGTGAAGCTAAATCTTTAGAAGTGCAAGCAGTTGATGTCCATTGAATGAACAAGCGTAAGTCCCCCAATTGATTTCCAACAAATCACATCATTTCAACTGAGTGATTATCCACAATAGAAGGAACCTTGAAGTCATTTCATGATCTTACTTTGCAAGCTTATCATGAGAGATGACCTTATATCAAGAGAGGGTTGAGTGTTTGATGTTTCACTCTGAAACATTGAGTAATCGATTCTGTATGTTGTAGTGGACCAAAACTCACATCAACAAGTAGTTAGCCCAACCCATAGTGGGCCAAACAATAGTGAGCAAATCAATAGTGAGCTCTTGTAAAAATCACCTTAACCAGTGTTCCTTTCATGAGAATTAGTTTATCCTTGGTTTTTCCCAGTTTGGGTTTCCATGTAAATTCTAGTGTTCATTGTGTTGATGGTTTAAGTATCTACTAGATTAAAATAAGAGAAGAAAATTGTTTGTTTATAACCGATTCATCCCCTGTCTTAGTTATTTAGTCTGTTCAACAATTAGTATTAGAGCTTTGATCCTTGAAGAGAGCTTAACCGCTTGAGGTAGATCTGATGGCGCATAAACTGAACATTCCTATATTTTATGGATCCGACTACAATGCATGTAAAGAGTAGATGAGATGATACATGATCTCGATCAGTTACACTACTTGGAAGAATGTTAAGACGAAGTATGTTGTGCCTCAGAATGGCCTCAAAATTCAAGATGAAATCACAACCTATGAGTAGAATGACAAGGTATGCAATTTTCAGTGCTTTATCCAAAATTGAGCTAGCTAAGGTTATTTCATTGAAGACTGACAATGAAGTTTGGGAAAAATTAAAAGAGATTTATTACGGCAATGATAGAGTTAAGCTGTGTAAGAAGCTAATAGCTAAGTGTCATTATGAGAATGGAAGAAGGTAAAGATATTAGAAGCTATTTTCAGAGGGTTGACAATGTATTAAATGAAGTCAAGAATCAAGGAGGAAATATCACTGAGGAAGATGTCATGGAAAATATTTTGATGTCCTTATTGGAAAGCTACAATGACAAGATCTCGACGATTGAGGAAGTTTATGATTCGAAGAAGTTTACTAGAGAAAATTTGTTTGGCACCTTGACCGCATTTGACATGAGAAAGTTCGGAAAATACAAGAGTAAATCTGAGACAATATTTAAAGCCACAAAGATAGAAAGATTTGAAAGATGAAGACTTAGATGAGATGGAAGTAAACTTTGCAAGGAAGCTGAAGAAAGTTACTGGCAAATACAAAGGTATGCTACCCCTTAAATGTTTCAAATGTGGAAAGATTGGTCATTTGGCTACTAGGTGTCCAGAGAAAGGTCCTAGATAGAAGTTTAAGAAGTTCAATAAGAAAGCTTATAATGTTAATGAAGATGCTAGTATTTCAGATGAGTTGGAAACAAAGGATTGTTGTTCTATGTTGAAGAAGAAAAACTTGGATTTGATATTTCTAACAATTGCCCGAAAATAAATGATAATTCTGAGACTGCTTTGTATGTTAGAAGGAACAAGAATGAATGGTTGATTGATAATGGTTGTTCAAATCATATGACTGGTGATAAAAGCAAATTTGTAACACTTGAGAAATATGATGGTGTTCCTATTAGATTTGGTGATGATAAGGCAACATATATTGTTGGTAGAGGCTCAATTACTTTTGATGGAAAACATAACATTGACAAGGGTTTTTATGAGAAGGGTTTGTGTCATAATCTTTTGAGGGTTGGACAGATGTGTGAGAAGGGCTATGATGTTGTGTTCAAGAATGAAGGTTGCAAGATTTGAAAGAGATCTGGAACAGTGATTGTAGTTGGCAGAAGTATAGGAAGGAACATGTATCAACTTGAAAGAGCTACAAAAGGATGTTTACTATTACGTATTGATGATAGTTGGCTTTGGCACCAGAGGATGTGCCACATCAATTTTGATAATTTGGTAGTAAGAGACTTACCTAGACTGTGTAAACCAAACAATATTATTTGCAAAGGACGTTTGGAAGGAAAGCAAAGAAGAGATTTGTTCAAGGCAAAAGATCATTATTCTATCGGTTTGTTGGATCTAGTGCACACCGACCTGTGTCGTCCTACCTGAACAAGAAGCCTACAAGGTGAGAGATACTTTATACTTTTCATTGATGATTATTCTAGATTGTCTTGGGTTGCATTTCTAAAAGAGAAATTAGAAGCACTTGAGAAATTCAAGATTTTTAAAGCAAGAGTTGAGAATGAATGTGGTAGGAAGATTAAATGTTTGTGATATGATAAAGTAGGAGAGTTTACTTCTGATGAATTTGACAATTTTTGTGAGAAACATGGTATTAAAAGACAGTTTTCAGTGGCTAGAACACCACATCAAAATGGTGTAGTGGAAAAGATGAATCGGACAATACAGGAAGCAACAAGGACAATGATCAAGGAAGTGAGTTTACCAGAGGTTTACTGGAGAGAAGCAGTGAACACAATTGAATATGCACTTAACATAGTTCTTTACCAGAAGAATTATGTCAAGACATCATACAAACTATGGCATGGAAGAGCACCTACAATGAAATATTTCAAGATTTTTGGAAATAGATGCTACATTTGGAGAGACGAGGACAATCTTGGCAAGTTTGACAACAGAGCAGATGAAGGTATATTTCTGGGATATTCTACGAAGGGCAAAGCGCACTGTTGTTACAACAAGACATTGAATAAGATTGTTGAAACTGCAAATGTGAAGGTTGATGAAGGCCTTCAAAAAACTACTGAGAAACACCTTCAATATGAGTTTGATACAGAGGACAGAGGAAAAGAAGACAAGATAGAAGAGGAAGAGACAAGGCAGGCTTCGACATCTACAACTAAGACACCAAGGTATGTACAAAGAAATCATTCTGAGAATCAATTTATTGGTGATAAGCATAGAGGCGTTGTTACAAGAAGTAGAGCAACACAAGAACAAGTTTTGGTGTGTTTACTTTCAGAAATTGAGTCTAAATTTGTAGAAGAAGCATGTAATGATCATAATTGGGTAAGAGCAATGAAAGAACTTGATCAAATAGAGAAGAATCAGACTTGGGAACTTGTTCCTAGACCAGTTGACAAGAATGTGATTGGTACAAAATGGGTTTTTTGGTATAAACTGGATGAAAATGGTAAGGTAATAAGAAACAAGACAAGATTGGTTTGCAAGGGTTATACTCAGATTGAAGGAATTGATTTCGATGAGACTTATGCCCCTGTTGCTCGGATGGAGGCGATTCGAATATTCTTAGCATTTGCAACATTTAAAAACTTCAAGGTTTATCAGATGGACGTTAAGTCAACATTTTTGATTGGAGAATTGAAGGAAGACGTTTACATCGAACAACCAGAAGGTTTCAAGTCCGGAAAGGTTCTGGATGCTGTGTGCAAGTTGAAGAAAACATTGTATGGATTGAAGCAGGCACCCAGGGCCTGGTATGGCAGATTGGATAAGTACCTGATTGGACAAGGATTCTAGAAAGGATCAACTGATAGCAATTTATATTATAAGATTTATTCAGATCAGATTTTGATTGTTGTGGTTATGTTGATGACATTATTTCCCGAGGAAAGATGATTTGTGCAGGAACTTTGCAGAGGAAATGGAGAAAGAATTCGAGATGTCTATGATTAGTGAGTTGTATTTCTTTCTTGGATTGCAGGTAAATCAGAAAAGTAAACGAATTTTCATTTCTCAGTCCAAGTATGTTAAAGAGTTGCTGAAGAAGTTTGGTTTGGAGAATTATAAAGTGGTATGTACGCCTATTGTTACAGGATGTAAGTTGACTAAAGAAGATGATTCATCGAAGGCTAATGCAAGTAAGTACAAATCAATTATTGGAGGTTTGTTGTATTTTACTGCTACCAGACCATATATTATGTATGCAGTATGTTTGGTAGCCATATTTCAACAAGAACTAAAAGAGTCACATGTTATGGTAGTAAAGAGAATTTTCAGATATTTGAAGGGTACAAAACAATTTGGATTATGGTATCCAAAAGGTTCAGATTTTACGTTGACAACTTATATTGATGCTGATTGGGCCAAATGTCGGCATAACCGGTGAAGTACTAGTGGTGGAGCTTGTTTCCTTGGCTCCTGTTTGGTTGCTTGGTCAAGCAAGAAGCAAGATCTCTGTAACATTATCAACTACCAAATCAGAATACATGGCAACATCTTGATGTTTTACTTAGGTATTATGGATGAAACAAACTTTGAAAGATGTAGGGATAACTTTTGAAGAACCAGTGTTATAAACATTTCAAAGAATCCCGTACAACATTCCAAGATAGAACATATATTCCTGTACTTCTTGAGAGAGAATGTATTGGAGGAGGTTAAACTTGAGTATGTGTCTACAAAGGAGCAAATTGCAGACATTTTCACAAAACCTTTGTGCAAGGATACTTAGAGTTTCTCAGGGGGAAGTTGGGCGTTTTGCCCCTTTCCAGTGTTCAGTAATGCACCTATGTGTGCATTGGTCCAGTGCATTTCATGCTTATTCTTTTCTGGATCAATGCTTGGCGGCTTCCTCTTAGGGGGAGTTTAGCCCTTTGTCGTTGTTGTTAAAGGGGGAGAAGAACATTAAACTTTGATGTTTATATCTTTTGATAGTGAGTTGTTTGCTTTGTTATTGATGAATGCTGTCATCAATGACTAAGGGGGAGATTGTTAGAATGTGAAGCTAATGCTATAATTGTTGTTGTCATTGATGTCAACATATCCTATGCATAGATGAGGATTAGCTGTTTTAGTGCTTCGGTTGAAGCGTGCACCAGATGATGTGCTTTCAATATTTACTCTTATCCATGTTGGTGCTGGTTCCATTTGTTATGCAACATATTGTGGATCGTTCGTTTGGGTTCGGTCCTATCTTAGAAGTTTTCATTGTGCTTTGGTCGATGCATTTGTAACGTATAGATCCTATATGTTGGTACTGAAGATCTCAGTGATGGCGTAGTGTGTTGTTATGTTCAAGGCATGTTGTATTGAGCGAGGTGGTCCACGTTTCATTCCTGACCACCGCAAGAATGTTTCTATGTGATCTATTTTAATTTGGATTAGGCCAACCTGGTTGTTGGCATAAGATGGTATAAAAGAGCGATGTATTTAGTTGTTGTATGCTTGCTTGCAAGTATATGTGAAGTGAATGCGAATTTGACAAAGGATGATCCGTGTGTTGATGTATATGCGAGTTGATGCAATTGGTAACAGACTGTTATATCATTTCAGTATAGCAGAGTATTGGTGACAGTGACTTCAGTGGTGGATTCAACTTTCATTTCTTATATTTTGACAGTGAGCCTATGTCGGCAATGAGCCTATTTGTATTGGCAGTTAGCCTTTCTTATTTCTGGGTAGTTAGCCCAACTGGTAGTTAGCCCAACTGGTAGTGAGCAAACCGACAATGAGCCCTTGTAAAAATCACCTTAACTGGTGTCACCTTAACCAGTTTTCAATTCTTGAGAATTAGTTTCTCCGTGGTTTTTCCCAGTTTGTGTTTCCATGTAAATTCTGGTGTTCATTGTGTTGATGGTTTTGTGTTTTCATTTTTTTATTAGTTATGAGTTTCTGATTGGTTTAAGTTTCTACCAGATTAAAATAAGAGAAGAAAATTGTTTGTTTATAACTAATTCACCCCCCTCTTAGTTATTCGGCCTGTTCAATATCAAGTGCATTGCGTGAGTCCGGGCTTTGGAGTCGAACTCGAAACCACTGGGAAGCAAATCGAAGGCTCAAGCCAGCTCCACTACCCGTGCGGACCGCTTGTGCTCACATTACCTTTCAATAAGTGTCTAATATTTAGCAATTTCTTCATTTTGCACACATAGACAAAGAATTCATTGCCTTTATCATCAAACCTGGAACTCCTACTTATATTCTCTATCCTCCACCATGTTGAAGTCACCTCTAACCACCCAAGGGACACTCTTGTCTCCAACCATTCAATTCCACAACTTTGTGTGCTTTTTAATCATTTTGTCCATAAATACACATAGGTTGAAGCTAATCATATTCTCCTACAGAATCTTCCAAGCCACAATAGCTTCATCAATTTCTTGACCAATACTGTGCCAGACTCCCCCCTTACTTTCTTATGCAAAGACGATTGAATAGTATCTGGTCATAAGAGTTTGAGAGCCAAATGAAGAGAGCTCTGAACAACCTTCACCTCTTGCAACAACAGGTAATGCATGTTGTCATATCCCAATGAAATATACCACGATTAAGATATGAATCGATGGCATTAATATTAAATGGCAATAACCATCGGTGAGTATAGATATTCAGCGATTATAAATCAGCAGTTAACACTATTCCTTAATGGGATGAAAGTAAGGGATGAACCGGCGCATGCACAGTTGCGATTTTTGAAAGACATGGGACACGTCTCCCATTCCCCTCCTGCTATGCGAATATAAATATAGATTACATTCAGTCAGTCTGGGCATCGAGAACGATCAGGAAAAGGAGAAGTCACAGAGAGAATTTATTGATGTGGTTCTTCCTCTGTGTCTGACATGTTGGTGACTTAGATTTATATTGATTTTTCTGTATATATATATATATATATATATATATATATATATATATATATATATATATATCGATATCCAGGAAGATTAATATCAGCACAGGAGTATTCAGCGTTAATCTGGTATGGATGTTCAGATATATACACATACAATTATAATTATGTACTGTTTGATCCCTGCATATAAATCACGTTAATAGATAAACTCCAGAGAAATTCTCAAATATTGTATTAAATCTAATCATGTTATAAAGTCATTGTAATGGCATAGAAGATACTCTTTTTAATTTATCAGCACACAGAATATATATAATTCAGGATATCATAATCCATGCTTCAACTGTTACAATCTGCCACGGAAGAGAATGAGAAATCCATACTGTGACTAAGGAGTTACACGGAGCCAGAGGGGGACAAGATGGACTGCCTCTGGGCTTAGAAAGAAGTGGACTTTCGGGACACCCTGCACTGAAGAATTCTCCTAATCTCCTCCATAGGAAGTTGAACATTCCAATCGTGAATGATAAGTTGAGGATGGAACAGATAGAGGGAAACGGTGATAGGATCCCACACTAGGTAGCCCACCTCATATGCATGGCAAGGGCCACATGAGGCCAAGGGGGACAAGGTATCCGCTTTTGGGCATAGAGTAGGAGGTTTCTGGGACACCTCATCGACCCTCACTCATCTTATCATACCTATGATATGAATCCAAACAAAGTTAACTCTAGTAATCTTTTAATTTTGTTTTACATTTATTATATGTATTATTACTGGTTAAAGAAATTCTAATTGGAATAACCTGATTATAAACAAGTTATGGTAGATCTCAGCCTTAATCTTGTGGAATTGCGATTTTAGGGTAAAAATCTAGGGCAAGATAGAAAGGGGACATTACACATGTTCTCTCTAGATCTTCTAAACATTTTAACAAATATTCTTCATCCTTGGGCTTCCAAAGCTCTTTATATTCCAACTTATAATTTTCATAAATCCTTATGGGGAATTCAGGCCCATACCTGTAAACAATCAGATATCTTCTCCTCTTTGTGTTCTTTTCCTCTCTTCAGTCACTAGTGGCAATGAAAGGCTTCCTTTTCATTGAATTTTCACTAAAATGTTTGGCCTCACTTCTCACAATTTACTGGACTGACACTAGAATCATCAAGGGATGAAGGGCGGCTAGACTCCCCACCATTCAGCTTAGCATTCTTTGCATTAACTCTTGACATAATGTGACCTTTTATGGGCTTGCTTTATGTTCTGACTGTATCTCTCTGCCTAGTGGAAGGGCTGAAGACACATGATCAGGAGAAATTTTTCATATAGTCTTGGAAAGCGACTTTTCTATAGAATCCAGCTTAGAAATAGAGTTGTTCATGGTGGCGGGGTTAAAAAACAATTTCAAAAGTGGCCATAGACAAATCAATGCATAATTTTTTTCAGGGATAGCCACTTGTTCTTTAGAGACCTTTGATTTTCATATAGTTTTTGTACCTTATGGAGAGCAGGGAGAGGCTCAAAAGATACCTCACCATAGGGTATATTATCGAGTCCATCCAAAACAATCAAAGCTACTTCTGGCTGGTCAAGACCTGGAAGTATTAGGGTTACTTGCCCAGCAGATTTCTTGAGGACAAGGGGAATATCTTTTATCACATGACCTTTTTTTACGAAGGAAACAATCAGAGAGACCTCCCATGCCAGTAATCTTACAAACCATCTTCTTATCTTTCAAGGGCGTTCAAAACCCTAGTATGCATATTAGGGAGCATAATTCTAGCTTTCTCAACTTTCAGAATGAATGCAATGTGTTTAAGAGGTTATAGGAGAAAGGACCAAATTTGTGCATGCACATTAGTAATTTCTACCCATTTGAGCACTTCAAATTTAGAGATCTTTCAATCTCCAACTATGGGTAAACTAAAATAAGGAAGACAACCCCTTGAATTCTGTCCACAAGTTTGCTTGTAAACCCAAGTCACAAATCATCTCAATACTCAACACTGCAAGTAAGCAACAGTAACAAGAATTCTACAAAAAACACATCAACCACAAAGGCAAACCAAAAGTTGCAAAGGAGAAGCTGCAGCTCTCATGAAGATGACTTTTTGTCTCCTCTCACACACAAAGCTCCTCTTTTTTCATTCTTAGCCTCCACTATTTAAAATCCAACTTGGTAAGAGTTGGTCAATTATTCTTTAATATAATCTTTTGGTCTTCAGCTGTCACTTATGTGATGTAGACATAAGGACCCTTGTGCAATTGAGGCAGCATATTTCTATGGGCGGTAAACCTGTATGGACTATGGAGTATGGACACTTTAATTAGAAGGCAAACATAAATCTTGAAGAGGTGTATCTAACTGAAACCCTCATACAGAAGAGGGACACACTCAAATATAGTGGCAATGACAAGCATACATTTCCTTGCTTGGGCAAATGACTACTGAGGTTTGCATTATTGTAGCTCTGAATTGCACTTACAAAATCAAAGGCTACATATTCTAAACAGTTAGGAAATAAACAAGAGGTATCCACTCTTCGCTTCCCAATGTCTTAATCATGGAGTAGGAATTTTTATTCAATATGAACAAATCACTTATTGTGTCATCTGTAAAGATGGTAGAAAATTTCTCAGTATAATTTGTGGATAAAATGTAGATTAGGAGCCATGACTTAGCTGCCGTAATTTTCTTTATGGTTGTTAGTATCTTTTCTGTGCTTAGGAAGCATCTAAAAATAACTGAATTTGTTTGCTTTGAAACAGTCAATTCTTTGCTATTACTGCTTATATTTTGTTCATACGAGATTGTCTCAAATGATTTTGAAATTATGTATCATTTGACTGGTAGCTGTCTATATACTCTTTTTTTAAGTTTCCATTCTGTGGCCAACTAATGCATTTACGTGAAGCTTTATTTTCTAATTTGAATTTTATTTCTCACCATTTTCTGAGTTTCTCCTTACTTGGCAGCAAGGGTGGGAATATACAGATCGGGCAGCAGAACTTCTAGATATGAGGAATCCTGGAGATGCCACAAATGCAATGCATATACTAAACGAAGCATTATCAATCAGTCCACATTCTGAGCGTTTGCTTGAATTAAAAGCTTGTGCTTTTTTATACGTGAGTGCAATGCATGTTCATTAATGTAAAAGTATTTATGCTGGGATTATCTTGTAAATTCAGCTGAATTGCTCCACTTCCCAGCTCTATGATTCTAACTTCAGTTATTACTTGTGTTCTATAGTTACGAAAATACGAGGAGGCCATACAGGTATGTGAGCAAAGTTTGGATCCTGCAGAACGGAATTACTCTTTAACAAACAATGAATCTCAACTGAGAAATGAAGATTCACTTGGGAGCTTGGCAAAGTTTCCTATTAAGCTATGGCGGTGGCGTATATGTTCCAAGGCATATTTCCACTTGGGCAAATTGGAGGAGTCCCTTGATTTACTGTTGAAGTATGAGGAAGTAAATTCTCTTGCGGAAAGGTGTGTGCATTGACTCTTTTTTATTGGAGATAGTTGCTATTTGAGGTCCCAAGGTTCTTATGAATAAATATATGGGCCTGCAGGACTGCCAATCAGGGCCAGGAACCACTGACATCCTTTATATCTACAGTCCGTGATCTATTACGCCACAAGGTATTTCTGCTGTTTAAAATTAAATTCAATAAAAAATATGGACATTTCTTTGTACAATGTACAATGATTCTTTTGTGCGGAGTTGTGCTGCACAATATATGGACTCTTTCCTGATTTGCACTTTTAGTTCCAGCAAGTTTAGGATGGGGATGGTGGGGGATGTAGGGGAGTGCTTTTGGGACAGATTTTTTTGGGAGGCCATCTTTTAGGGTACATCTATTAGAAAAATGTAGAACATTGAAATATTCTTATGTTAACATTGATTAGGCGTTCAACATATACATCATAGAACCTTAATACATAATTTAATTGCTTGCTTTGTCTTTTAAAACTTTTAAACACATGACACCACATAAAATAGAGATAGAAAAGAGAGCAAACATGACACCAAATTTCATGGGGAAAACCCTTTGGGGTAAAAAACAACAGCAGATCATTAGCTTTGCCTTTTATTAAACAAATGAGCACCAACTCAGATTACATAAGTGAGCACCAACTCACAGAGAGCACCAACCCTCTTCGAAGCACCAACTTCGTTCACAGCTGAAGCACCAACTTCAGTTTTCACACAAACTCAAAAAATGCACTGAAACCTGAGAAAATTCATGACTGATTATTTGCAGCATGTTGAAAAGACTACCAAACTATATCCCACTCTGAAAATGAAGGCAGCGATTAATAGTAGAAAAATAATCTTTGAAAAGTTTAACATGGAGCATGCATGCTCATCTTTATAACCTCTAACTAAGGAAGGAGCGGCTGAGGTATTTATCAATTGCTTCAAAAATGATTTTTTAATGCTGACGTTACACAGGCGTCATCAGGAATAAGCCACCTCACTCACAATCAATGGAGGAATCTGAAACCGTCGCTCAAAAAGGATAAATAATTTAATGAGCTGCCAAGAATCAAAGTCTGAAATTGTCAGAGTATACAGACACCTGCAGCCGCCATACACCAAGAATAATACCACACTGCCTCACTAAATTACCACATCCAGCAGATGATATTTCTTTTACCAAACAATAGCATAGATAAATTATAATTGGCACTAATTAAGAAAATCGCTGACTAGCTTTGACATCAATGACATAATATTTAACAGAGACTTCTACTCCTAAAGTATTCTCTTCAATAAAATAAAGTAGCTAACACATCTAGTATACATAGATTTGATGAATAATAAGATTTGATGAATAATATTTATTCCTTGAAAAAATAATAAACAAAGCAAGTGAGTTCTGATTTTTACAAAAGAAGATCTGTATATCTCTAGTCTCTGCTATCACTGCCTTCACCTAATCTATTTTACCATTGACTTTCAATACATTGTTCAACCCATGAACACAACATGGGTTCTAGGAATTGTGCTTGTAAGCACCCTCCATCGTCAAGCCAATTAACTTACATATTTTGGTTGAATCAGTCACTATCTGTAAAAAATTAGAGGGTTAAACCTCTTCTATGTTATATCTCAAAATTTGAAATTGGAAGTTTGCATCCTTTCTATTCCTTGAATAGTCAATAGCTCTAAGATAATAATTTTGAACAAAATGTGTGACAATGACATTGATGAGTGGTTGATATCTAATATCTGTCCACCCATCCTTGATGATAGAACATCCATATCTTATCTAAACTTGTTTCATCTCCTCCATCATTATGCTCACCTTGGAATATTCCTTTATCAAGGAGGAAGGTGCATAGCTTATGTTCTGGGGTGGACAAATGAAGGACCGCCAATAATTGCTTCTTTGAACATTTATTTAAAACATCGAGAGCGTGCCATATGAAATGGTATGGCTTTGGCATAGAAAGATTTGGCAATAGAAAACTCAGTCACTTCTCATGATTGCATATTAAACATTTCAGAAACACTAGTGGCCCTTTTCTTTCCTTTATGGTTCTCAACATCTATGTATTAGGTAGGCAATAACGGACTAGGTTGCACAGGCTCTATTGGCATTGCGGATTTCCTTATTTCTTTCCACACCCTCCATGTGCGACCTAGTCACCTCAACTTTCTAACCTATGGCAATTTTTTCCCACCCTTTTACCCCTTGTTTATTATGCCCAAAAGATGAGTGTAAACCCTTGTGTGGCTGCCTCTAGTCTTTTTTGCACAAATGACAGCCGTACTCTGTCCTACACATCTACCTCTGGACCCTCAATTTTTTTCTTATCTCATACTGTAGGGCCAAAGTATTGTGGGAAGAATTGAAAAAATGACTAAAAGTAGATGATTTTTCTGAATTAATTTTTGAATGGAAATTGTGAAAGGATTAGTTAAGTTAAAATGAAAAATCCAGTCTTCAAAATCAGCAGTGTGAAAAAACAGTATGCATGAAAAGTTACAAACCATGACCGCTACAAATTATGGTTAATCTGCAGTTTTTAGAACATCAGTAAACATTTTCAGTATTGCCAAGCATCTATTTGTGGATTTTACTAACTTTTATACTTTATAGTTTATTCCCAACCTCACTGCCTTCAAAGTGCAATTCTATTTGATTATATAATAAAGTATTTTCATTATTTTCATATCGAGTGATCAGATAATTCTTAATATTATGCTCACATATGAGGGAATGAAGTATAACCATTGGGGAGCCAAAATAGTTTTTTCCAAACTCTTTTTGAATGGAAGGCTGCAAATATAGTTTTGTTAGTGTCATTAATTTGTTTCGATGTATCATCATTTTTTGCTTCTCCAAGAGAGAAAGACTGCAAATATGTTTTGGTAATGTCTTTGTATAATGACACTTCTAATTTGTCTCTGACAAACTTGGTGAATGAGTCTGTTAAAAGAAAAGGCAAGTTGTGGATCATTAATTTTTATTTGCACCGTATGAAGTAGCTTGTGTATTTTCTTAATTAGTATTTTCCTTCCTGAAAGAGGGCATGGACTGGTGCTTTAATGGTTTCAGGCTGCTGGAAATAAAGCTTTTCAAGCAGGTAAGCATTCCGAAGCAGTGGAGCATTACACGGCTGCATTGGCTTGCAGTGGTGAGTCATGGCCTTTCACGGCAGTTTGCTTTTGTAATCGAGCTGCAGCCTCCCAAGCTTTGGGCCATATTGCCGATGCTATTGCAGATTGTAGCCGAGCTATAGCTCTTGATCCAAACTACCGCAAGGTTTGTGTGCATTTCATAATCTTCGTAATCTTGTTTTAATTTTAATTTACTATGTGTTGTAGAAGTAAAATCATATGAATATTTAAATGGTTGTATTTTTCTTGCTTACAATTTTGTGTTTATTGGCATTTCCTACATCTGTGCAAGCAATTGCCTCTCTTCACTTAAAATGTTGTAGTTATAACTTATTCCCTTATAGATTATGACACTACTATCTGCATACATCCTTGCAACTTATACTTCATTCAGTGGATGAACATTGATGAAATAGTTGTGCTTGTAACTTTACATACTTTGATTTGAAATACAGGGATTAATCAAATGATACTTCACTATTTAAAAATTTTTCCTACTTGTGGGAAGTTCTTGCTTATGCCAGGTTGGAAAATCTAAGAGGTGCATGTGCACAGAAACAGCAGGCACAACTTCCTGAAATGCCAAGTAGAGAAAAAATTGTTTATTGTCTGCAAATCAACTGGACAGAGTTAATGGGACTGATAAGTACATCACATAGGATACTCTGAAGCATTATCCAAATTTACTGTGATCTAAGTAAAAATATTGAAAGCTAAATATAAATATGATAAATCTGATTTATATGGAGTCCAGATGCAAAAATGAAGGCATTGCTTTGTGATAACTAGCAACCACTCTTGTTTGATCTCCTACAAGGTAGCTCCTTTTCCTCATTTGTCAAATGATGCAGCTAATGGAAAGGAAGTATCCATATATAAAGATATGGATGTGTGATGTAACTTAATGCTCAGTCATCAAATAGTCAACAAGTCCACAATCCCTGGTTATAGAATGGGTTCGTCATTCATCAACTGTTGATTGTTAGCATCATTCAAATTAGAATAGAAGAATGACAATACAGATCATTTTGCAACAATGATTACAGACTTGCAGTTAATATATAAGGATTATTTTCTGTTGTTTTTTTTCTTTTGTTTTGTACAGGTGTAGATTGCTGGAGTGTAATCAACCTTTTTCACGGCCACATTCTCTTAATTTTCTTTTTGCCTTGGCAGAGTAATAATTCTGCCGATCTCTCTTGTCTCAGCTGGAATGATTTCTTTTTGCAAATCCTTGTGGAAGCTGCCCCTAATATTTCTTCTTGCATTATTTATCTCCCGTCGATTCACTACGGTGGTAATTGGCTCGTTGATTTTCTATACAGAAATGTAAAAGATTGCAAAGAAGCCCTTCTGGTAGGATGTTTTGGTATTCATTTCTTTTGAGAAGATGCTTTTGTTTGGATATTGTTCATAAAAATGGCTCTTTTTTAAGCTTCCTTTTTGCCGTTCCCGGTTGCTACCATGTTTTGGTCCCTTGTCCTTAAACATTTTGTCTTCTGGGGACATTAGTACAGGTATCCAAAAAGTTGTAGAGTAGAAAAGTATCTGAGTGTGTTAAGCATTATGCTACTTTCCGCAGATTTCATTTGGGCTGGCTTGTTTTTCATATTATAGATGTATTTAATACATCCTCCCATGTTTGTACGTTACCTTTGTACACCCCATCCTTAGGTCTGTTGACAACTCTGACAAACAATCAGATGATTGTCATGCTTGGGTAGACATTTTACCTTTGGCTCTCTTAAAGGGACCTTTTGTTTCTGAAATTATAGGTTATAGGTATCTTGGATGGAGCAGCGAGCTATTTATCATGCTATTATGAGGCACTCTCTTTCCAGTGGTCGACTACAGGAATGTAGACAGAAGTCAAAAAGGGCAAATTGCATTTATGAATGGTCATGATTATAATAAGTGGCAAACATTGGCCATTTAGAGGTTAGGAAATAACCAGGCTAAAGGGACACAACTGCAATGCAAATGGCAAACCGAAAGAGTCATATAGTGGGCAGTGGCACAATCATGCTGCAAAACTTATAGGAACATCCTGAGAAGATAGTTAATTATAATAGCAAATTGGTACATAGGATGAGTGAAATGACAGACTGGTTGTTGGTTCCTTCCAACTTTTCAACTTTTTGCATGAAAAGGTGTGAATAGAAATTATTACTGGCGAACAATATCTCTTGAGCTTAAACTGGAACTTTGCAAATAATGTCCAAACTGCAAACTTGAGTCCCTTTGAGATATTAAACTTTCTGGTTCTATGGTATTTAATATTTGTCTGTCTGCTTTTGTTCCCACACATGTAAATCTAACAATGACAAAGGAAATGTGCTTTCAGAATTTGAGGTATTAAACTTTCTGGTTGTTCTATGGCATTTAATATTTGTCTGTCTGATTTTCCCACACATGTAAATTCAACAATGACAAAGGGAAGTTGCTTTCAGAACTTAATAGTGCATTTTATTGGGAGTATCCAAATGATAGTTTGACTTTCTTAAATATGGCATGCCTGAATGCTGTTATCATCCGAGTCCTCCAAACTTCAACTGTGCACAAATTGTTTGTCCTGGATTGATTGCTTCCAACTCTGAAACCAACTAAAAAAATAGAAAATCGTGGCAAAATGTTTTAGAAGTATAATGAAGTTTGTCTTTGTCTCTTGCAACAAATTTAGTTTTTAAATTTAAATCAACTTGCTTTCCAAGTATTTAAGGACCAAATTGACCTGTTATCAAATGTTCAATGGGCAACATAATCTGGGATTGCTATATATTTAGAAGAGCCTCAGGCCGGGGTCTTAATAAAACAGATGGTAATTTCTAGTCTTAAGTTCTTAACAGGAGGCTAAAAGGTCTTAGAAGTATGTTTCATGTTCACTATAGCCTTCAGGATAATTTTATCTTATGGAGTAATTCACTGTGATGCTTTTATCTTATTTTGAAGTCTGTTTATTTCATATCATGTCCAAAACCTTTGTAGAACACATAATAATGATATCTTAGATAAACATTCTAATATTCACGTGCAATTTTGATATTTCTTTCTCCAACTTTCTTATATACAGGACATGGAAAATAACATTGTTTTTTGTTATCCTTTTTTTTTTCTGAACTTCTGATAAAATTATGTATATTTCTAAATACATAAAGTTAACATGTAAATGACAAATGCCAAAATATGGATCATTGTATTCATATTTTTGGGTTGGGTACTAATTTTGCACTTGCACATCGAAATCCTAATTCAAATAATAAAATGAAATGCGATGTTATATGATTATCAAGTGAAGACTTAAGTCGCAAGTGTATAGGCTAGGGCTGATAGCAATTAACAAATAGTACAAAATAAATCCTAGGATGCCGGTTTGGGTTCAAGTTCGAAGAACCGGTTCGCCAAAATTTTGAAAAGGGGTTTGGGTTCGGGTTCGTTAGTACAAAAATATGTAATTTTTTATATATATATACATATTTTGATATTTATGCAGCCTAGAAGCATGAGTTAAGATTAGAATGTCACATAGTATCATAAAAAGTAAACATTTAAACAATAAAAACACTTGTAAATTTGTAATCATAGCATCATGAATCATGAATCCATGATCATACCATCATATACTTCAAGTTCAAGTTCAACATCAAAGATTTAAAACATCTAAATTAAATCAGAACATCAGTTCAAGTATCATTGTTTGAAGTTCAACTAATGGATTCAAAATTTATTGATATTCATTATTCTATTCAGATTCTTCATCATCTTCTTCTTCTTCTTCATTGGCATTAGTTGACTCACAAATAGAGCTAAGGCCAATGGGGTCAGCTGCACTAATAATAGTATTTGCTTCAAAATCTTCACATTCTTCAAGTGCAAGCTGAGATGTGTACGCATCCAAGTCCGCAAGCTCTGTATTTATATCCTACCTCTTCATTTCCCCTTCATTGTAGTCTTTAGTCTTGTGAGACCTTCATTGTATTCTTTAGTCTTGTGAGAGACAAGACGCAAGTTGTAATGCACAAATACCAAGTTCTCCGCTCTTTTAGATTGCAACCTATTGCGCTTCAATGAGTGGATGAACGAATATGTGCTCC
>MU224169.1:2826591-2846446 GCA_018584345.1 Thuja plicata | reverse complement strand
TCCCTTTCTTTTAAGTGTGTTTGTAGGGGGTGCTTCACTTTCAGTGCCAGCTGAGGTAGTAAAAAAGGGGTGATCTTCTATCACAACATCTACAGAGTGGGGTTGCATTCCCTTTGCTTTTTTTTTTACTTTTACTACTATTGGCTATAGCTTGTCTACATTCTTCTCTCTCTTCTACTACCTCATGCTCTGCAATATATTGTAATACTGTTGCATTTGGTATAGGTGCATTTTTTTTTCCAGGGCATTTCTTGACTCCTCTTCCAGGTAATCCACACAAATGACTTGCCACACGATAATATGAACAATTCCTTACTGCATCACAACCCCGACATTTCCAACGGAATCCACCACCTCCGGGAAGGGCACTTAGAATATCAACATACTTCCACAAAGGAGAATTAGAAGGGGGTTCTACTATTTGGTCAATATTGCGGTTGCCTACTGAGGAAGAGGTAGATGCCATTGTAGTTCCTTTTCCTATGGCAAGAAATTTGTATACATATTCATTATAATAATAAAACAAGATAATGAAAAATTCAGGAAAAATAATGAACAATGAAAGAGAAATGAAAATAAAATAAAATGCTTAAACAAAAACAAAAGCTTGAAGCCAATGGAACAAGAACTTACCTCTTCCACTCATTGTAAGCTTGCAAAGGTGTAGAAATGAGGCACAATCACTTGAAGAAGGTCCACAAATCAAGCTTTCAACTCCTCCTTGCACAACCAAGCTCTTGCTCAACCACCTATTTCCTCTTGCTCAAGACCAAATAACTTGTTTGCACACCACAAATGAGAATTAGAAGTAAAAAAATGCCTTTAAACTCACCTTTTTAGGGTTGTGGACGCCAAATTTTAATAAATTTCTCCATAAAAAAGCCGCGGGCGAAATTCGTCACAAATTCGCCCCAAATTCATTTTTTTTGGCAAAATTCGCCTGGGTTCGAACCCTCTCAACCCGGGTTCGAACTTGGTCTTAAAATGTCAAACCCTGCTCGGAATTCACGGACCCATAGTCGAACCGGACCCGGACCCCGAACCGGTTCGAATTTATCCGGGTCTTGAGGGGTCAGGGGCCGAAACAAGTATCTTAGAATAAATCAAATGGAGAATGAGCTTTACAAAAGGTGTAAATAGTGATATGCTTCCGTGTGCTTCACAAATGCTTATGTCCTTAACAACCATGATGTCATAGCTTTGGACACTTAAAACATGATCATTGCTGTCAAGATCATTTGGATTTGGAACCTTTACTAATTGCTTTAGTTTGTCTCCTTCTTACTTGTCTTTTGGTTGAGTTGCATCTTGAAGATCAATATCCAATCCTTTTGCTGATTAAGATGAATAATTTGGTGGTCTTTCCATGCTAAATATGTATGATACTGTGCTACAAGTAGTTTTTCGTCTATGCTAAAACCTTGGCCTCTTCCACATTCTACGTCTTTTTAACAGCAGCAATAAACCTGAATATTCTGCTGTATAGGGATTCTATTCCTGCTACTTTGGATTAGATGCACAAGTAATGTATGAAGTGTTGTGGTATGGTCACACCTATGCTGAGTAATGGATGCTACCATCATTGAAAGAAGCTTAATTGGGGTTCCTTTTTTGTGAATGGAAACCCACATGCGGTGATCTACCGCATGCCTAGGATGGTTGCACAGACCACGGCTGAATAATCTAACTGCTAAACTACTGAGATATAATGAAAAGTAAAACACAACAAAAACACACTACATATCATTAGACATACACACAACGCGAGATAATTTGATCCTCTTTTATTCAGTGACTATGAATAGGTATGGTGCATACATGTACAAGAGGACAAGAAAATTTGAGGCTAAAATTAAGATTTTACAATCAGAGAACCGGGGAAAGCATTTCTTAGCTAGGCTGTCTAGCTGGAATGTGTGTTCTGCAAAATTTTCAACCTTAGGGGGCTGATTACAAATGTAAGTACAATCACAAGGATGGTCAATGTTCATAGCAGTTGTAAATCATTTCAGTTTCTATAATGGTCAACGGGCCACTTCACTGCTGGTGTGACAAGGCATGGTAGATTGGTGTGTTATGCCAACTTGTGGTTAGCCAATCATGCTGGGTGCTTTCTGAAGTGTTGTTTGACATAATGGTCATCTACAAATATGATGGCCACTGAAGTGTGATGCCAAGAACATGGCGCATCTTTAGAAGTAACAATGAGGTATTTAGCTTTAGTGATATCTAGCATTGGTAGCGGAGATGATTGTGTGGCTTAGCTTAGATCATGTGGTTTATTATGGTACCAAAAGTTCTTAAATATCACCAAATGCAAGAGAATCTGAATCTCTCTCTCTGATAACAGCAATTATAGGGTAAAAATTTAAACCATGTACCTGTAATCCGCCCACCAATCATTATGCCATGGTAACCATTGTTGCACCTCTTTCTTTCCTGCAAAACTTTCCTCAACTCTCCCGAGCTGAACCTTTCACTGTAAAAAACATGGTCTGGTTACCACACCTGAAGAATCTTCTCTAATAAAAAATAAGAAATAGCAAATCTGATTACAGTGAGGTTGAGTAACTCTACCTGTAGGGTGGGTCTGTGGTTAGAGGGTATGGTAATTGCAGATAAACACACGCACGTCTCTATCACTTTCTATAATGTCAATATCCGATCAATCTTCATAACCTGTCCCTCTCAACAAGTAATCCTGTTGATGTACACTATCTGTAAATACCTGTAGAACATGAGAGGGTCCAACCTCCTATATTGAATCACAGAATCTGAAAATAGAAGGTTAGTTTCTTGTGCTTTACGGTTCAATCAGTGGCTCTTAAAGTACGAAAGGTCCTGCCGAAGATATTATTGTTACATTGATGATTAGTGGTGAAATAGAAATGTGTCAACTCATCCTTTTTAATAGTCCATTGCTCCTCTGTGTTAACTCCATCTGTTCCCTCTCCAAACTAATCTCGACATGATTGTCTAGCAGTGCTCCTAATTTGGTTTCGCTGGCGGGAAACATATGAAGGCCCTGGTGCCTAAGTTTTTCCAAACATCTTGTAAATAGGAGATTGCATTGGCAAACCAAAATTCAAGGAAGCTTGATATGTTACATCTCACATTTGTGAATTATACTTTTCAGTTTTCACATTACGTTCTTGGTGTAGCCTGCTTTTTAACACAAAGATTTCCCACTTGGATAATTTCACTTTTCAGTGTCTTCTCATTCCAGAAGAAGACTGTCTCCCTTGCATGCACGCCCCACTTTCTCTGTGGATGAAGTTTCTCTATCCCTTGAAGTTTCCCCAGCCATTTTTGATCTAAGCACATCAGTTTTTTCCGGCAAGATGGATTCAACTGGCTATGATTCCCCTTCCTGTGTGCATTTCAAATATTACCTTAGTAGCTTTTACATGGCATGGCAACTGAAAGTGTAAATGGAATTCAACTACATGGGTTTAAGGCAAGAAAAAATTTCAAATTGAACGCGAAACACTAAAGCATGACAGTTTTTTGAAAATGTGACACGTGGTTTATTCAATAACTCATGTTGTCAGTGTGGTTTATTGAATAACGTGTGTTTTTATTCACATTTCTTTTTTGAAAATGCATGGGCTAGACTGGGTCAAAGATGTGCTGATTAAGCACAAGTAATCACGTGTTTATGCTTTTTATACGAATGTTACTTTTCTAGCCATGTGATCTACCTGTTTTTTTAGGTACATGTAGACAGTTTGTTCACATGGTGCACCAAGATTTTGGGAGTTCATATCTGCTTCCCCACTCTGCATCTTGGTTTCTCCTTTCTATCTGCAAGTCCCTGTAGATTCACTATTTTTTGCTGGATTTACTTACTGTTGGCGTAAGGTGGATATAGTCTGGATCCGATTTTTTGAGATTTGGAAATTTAGAAAGATAAAGAAATCTAAATTATACATGTGAATAAAAAAAGAAAATGTAAATTGAAATAAGTCAATAGTATAAAAAGAATAAAAATCTAATTATAGGCAAAATAGAGATTTAAATATAGACAACATAATTAAGAATGAAATTTTCTTAAGTCAATCTCACAGTCTATTTATATAAATCCCCTTCCAATGTGCAATGCAAATGTATCTCTCCAGCCCATTTGGTCCACCTGAACTTTTGTGTCTGTAGAAATTCTGTTCACATGGTGCACTGAGGGTTGGGCGGTTTATATCCACCCCTAGAAAAAATGATTAAAATTCCTCCTGCTGCACTACTCTGTCTGTCTCACCCATCTGTCTGTGAGTGCCTCTCCTTGGAGATTCATTATTATCTATGGATTAACTTATTCTTTGGGGGCAAGGTGTGTGGAATATAGAAACATAATGAAATCTAAAACTGCACATATGAATAAAGAAAGAGAATAAATATACACAATTTCAATGAGTCAATATCATACACATATCAAGTAACAAAATATAAATCCAATTATGTTTTTTTGTAGTTATAGTTCATTGAATGGTAGAATATTCATATTATACTATTTTTTAAATCCACACATTTTATTTTTGCTTAAAATCACTTGCAACTTTTTTGGCATTATAGCTATTTTAAAATTAATGACATCAAGTTTACACAACAGACGAGTAATATAAAAATTAAAAAATGTTATAGGGGCTCTACTCTGCACAAATTTTTGCCAATGCACAATTTACTAATGACTAAAATAGGCTATTTTTTTCCCTCTATCAGACTAAGTCTTCGAATTAAACTTTACCTTATTTAAAAGGCAAAAGAAAGCAAAGTAGGTTTGACGTCCTTGTAATGCATGCAAGATTTTATCTTGTTAGTTTTAATATTAATCTTGGTCCTATGAAGCAGGCAATATCACGTAGGGCCACTTTGCATGAGATGGTGCGTGACTATGGACAAGCAACTAATGATCTTCAAAGGCTTATAATTCTTCTGGAAAAGCAGCAACATTCCAAAGGAAGCAGTATCAGTACACAAGATCTCAAACATGCTCGTGATCGATTTGCCAAGGCAGAAGAAGAAATGAAAAGGGAGCATCCTTTGGATCATTACTTGATCTTGTATGCCTTCTGCTTCACCTTATGCCGATTAAGTCTTGCTGCATTCGTTGTTTATATTAATTATGGTTTGTCCTTGTGGGTATGCCTGATGTTCTGGTTTACAGGCGATTTCTGTTATAAATAATCAATAATTTTGGTGTCAAATAGACAAATATAGGTCATCTTCTTGTACACTTCTAATTGATTTTCGTTCTATAAGTGTATACTTATTTGATAATGTATGGAAAATGTGGTGGTCGCTTCTGCTAACTTTTAATTTTGTTTAGAATGATGCCAAATACATGGTAACATACTATTTAGAGACTGCAATAAGTTATCTTATCAATGCCCCCTTCTGATTATATAAGTAACATATATGTATCTTAATTTTTTGTAAGAATATAAAGTTGCAAAAGCTTTAACTGCTTACTGCTCAAAATTTTGGACATAATTACCGAAAATAACAGAGCTGCAAATGTGAACTGCTGGGACTGAAATAACACTCTTGAGGAATACTCGAGATGATGAAATTTCCTTCTTGTAGCTCACACAAAATTAGTGGACGTAACTTTGACCTTTGCTAGCCTTTCATACCTTGATCCCGAGGTCCTTAGGATAAAGCTAAGTGGTTAAATGCCAATGTTTCACCATGCTGGTAAGATGTCAAACATGAGTAGAGCACATTGAGTTGCATGCCACTTTTCATACATACAAATAAAGTTTCAAATGATGAATTAATAGACTTTTTTATCATTCTAACTTTTGTGGTGGCCACAGGACACCGCTTTTTTGATAATATTTAATTTAATTCTCTTCCTTAATGCAAGCTCCTTAGATCACATGGTTCAGTTTGCCATTGGCTCATTCATGTAAACTGCCTAAAAGTTGCCATGAAGCAGGTTCTAACTCTTATGGATCTGTGTCTATTTCTCAGGGGTGTTGAGGCTTCTAGTAGTGGTGCTGAGATCAAGAAGGCTTATCGAAAAGCAGCCCTGAGACACCATCCTGATAAGGTATTTTGAAATATTGTTCATTCAATAAGTGCATGTGTGCTGGGTCTACCATAAAAACCAAATCTGCAATGAAACACATTTATTTCTTTGTTTAATGTTCCTAATTTCTTTTGTTACAATGCCACAGGCTGGACAGTTTTTAGTGCGAAGTGATAGTGGCGATGACAACCATTGGAGGGAAGTAGGGGAGGAGGTTAGGAGAGATGCAGAAAGGCTATTTAAGATGATTGGAGAGTCTTATGCAATTCTTTCTGACTCTAGCAAGGTTTGTATTTGTGCTGTTGAATTTGGTTGGTTCAGCTGCCAGTACTGACATTTACATAAATCCTGGTTGCTCTTTCCTTCGAAAACAATTCTGAGCATTTTCACTTTGCATGAGTTTCAACAAAACATACCTTAGCAAATTTTAATGGTTGAAAATACATGATTTTGTTTCTCTGATATAAGCATTTTCTTCATATGAAAAATCATGTTAAGAAGTTGCTTGACTAAACAGCGGCTGCGCTATGATACTGAAGAAGAGCTACGGAAACTACGGACACGAGGAAGCAACAGTGGGTCAGAAGCTGTGTCAGAAACTTACCGCTATCAGTATGATAAAAACAATAGGCGACAACGTGAACGTTGGGAATCATGGAATGGACATACAAGCCAATATCAACGCTGGCAAAATGGTCCAGATGCTGCACAACCAGACACGTATGCTCGTTGGGCTTCAAGTAGCAACAGATCAAGTGATAGATCTAGGTGGGATGATTGGGATGATATCTGAAACAACAAGTTCATTGATGGCCTATTATATAATTGGAAGCACCTATTCATGCCATTATTCTCATGGCATTTTTTCTTTACATCAATTTTAAATTGGTGTATCTTATAATTTGAAGAACCTATTCATGCTTCTATTCTCTGGGTATTTTTTGATAGCATCAATCTAAATGCCATGTTAAAGCATGGGCGGTTTCTTGTCTCTGATAGGGCTATGCGTGTAAACTGTAACTTTTCCTCTGGGACGTGGGCTTGAACATTAGTACAAGAGTAAAAGCACTGGAGGTGGAGTATTGGTACTTCAAAGCATCATCATAATTTTCATATTAACTTATCAGGTGGTGGAATGCGAGGCGTGGCAGGGTTGAATTTAAGCTTCTTGAAGTACAAGAAACTCATGGTTCCTAATGTTACATATTCAATGTATGTGGAAGATTGTGAAGTTTTGGAGGTTTGTGTTTAATTAGTCTGCAAAATTTGATGTTATTTGGTAAATGAGTGAAGCCCCCTTCTCAAATGAGTCAATGACTAAAGCTGTAAATCAAATTTTATGGGGTCTTGAGAGGAGGGAGTCTTAAATTCAAAGATCACATGTATAGACGAGGAATATAACTGTTGCATATGTTTTCATGAAGCTGATTATTTATAGGTCCTTCATCCTGTTTCATGCATGTATCTGTCATTCACACACATGAATGTTGGGGTGATGGTGGAGGGTACAAAAGCGTGGAATTTCATGGGAACCACATCCATTGTTATTATAGAATTTTTCTAGTGTATAATTATCAATTGAATCGAATGAGTAAGAACTCTTTTTTAGTGTGAAAGCTCTTAACAGGGCAGACCCCTCACAGGGTAGATCATCAGAAGTGATCAAACTTTGTAGCCCTAATAGGCACACTTTATTACTGCAATAGTGAAGATTTGTGGGTGTCATCCCCTCCCCAATTTTACCTTCAAAGGTTTCTGAGTTACCAAATTTTTGTGTTGTGTTCATGATTAGATGTTAGATCTTCATAACATTTCAGTTTATGTTTATGAATACATGGTTGAATCAATTTGTTTAGAATTGGTAGAAGTTTTATAGATCTGATTCACCCCCGCCTCTCAGTTACTGCTTTCCCATATTAGACTTCCAACATGATTAACCTCGGTATATGAGCTCATCTCAGTATTTGAAACAAAAGCCACTTCCAAATCATCGTCAAATTTCGCAACTCGGATCAAGTTACAACCAATTTGATCACCTCCAAATTATTTATTTAGATCAGCAATATCACCAAAATTAAATTGACTAACATAAATATTCCACTTAGCTAGAAAACATGCATCATGAATCCCACTTTCTTGGACCCCAGTTGCACGCCAAAACTCACCCGGTTTGCTAACCCAACAATTGGGTGCATCTTCGCCTGGCCAACAACAAATTGGATTGCTTGGTCTCCTATGGAATGCATGACGATAGTAGAGTATGTCCGACTGAGAGTTCTGCCCAACCTTAACCACCTGGGTGCTCCTATGTGTAAGAGGGTGCTCAACATAACTAAGTAGATCACATAAAATATCTTCTCCCTCAAGAAAAAGTCTGAAATCTTTACTGTTATCAGACTGATATAAAATGCAACACATGCTAGATTCAAGAAATATACCTCCCAAGTCCGAAGCAGCCTTGCAGGTTGGGTTTTTTCAAATAACACTATTGTAAAAAAAATTGTCCTCAAAGTTGCCCTGCAGTGTTACAACTGTTGCAATTTGTAGAGGGTATTTTTCCTTTTCTTCCATCTTTATTCCTTTACGAGGCATGCAACTTTCATGACTATGTCCAATCCATGCCCGAGAAAGATAATACTCATCTTTTACCCAAGAAAAAATTATATCATTAATATGATTAGTGCTTTCAAGACAATAATTTTTAGAAGCAATTCCAGCATTCAAAACCCCCTCATAACATAGATTAGGTTCATGTAGCATAGGGTCAACATATACTGAATTCACTTCATCACGTTTTGTCACAACAAATTCTGAAAATTCCTTACGCAAGATTAATGCATCAGACATATCCGTACTTGAATCTATCTTTTCAGGATCTTCTTGCTTGATGGCTGCCAAAAATTTGTCAACAATTTCTTCCTCATGAAAAGAATCACCACCCGAGTAGGCTAATGATCTTTGGGACTGATATTTTATTGATCTCATCATCGTTGAGTGCTGCATACTTATCAAATTTTTCTCTTCCATCAAGATTTGTAGAGTCTAAAGAACTTTCAGCAAGGCACACATTAGTTTCACTTTCAGCACAAGAGTTCTCACATAAGGGGATGTATTCTACAACATTCTGATTAGAAGGCCCAAAATGAAGAACAAACTCAACTAACAGGTGGAAAGACTATCATGAGATTGATAGTTTCCTCTGAATTGTGAGGTACAACTCCCTCTTAAATGATATTCAGGGAATTAGTTATTGGTTATGTCTTTAACTAGAAGACACTAAGGTTATTAACATTCATTCATCAACATGAAATGAATGTTATTACAATATTGAAAGATCAAGAAAAACACAAATCGATGATCGACAAATCACTTATTCAGTCCTACTTATTATAGAGAAATCAAGGGAATCAAATATCTTGATCTGCAAAATATGAATACACAAACCAATAGATTTGTATGACAAACATATACTTGGTAAGGTGTCAGGATTATATTCAGAAACACGAAAAGAACAACCGACTCATTTATTCTGATCAGAGGAATAAATATACAGATAAATAGATTTGCAATAAAAACTCCTTTTTATTACTAAATATAATAAAAGTGACCACGAGGTCACTTTGGTCCTTGCCATTAAAATCAAATTGTAGAAATGAAAATAATATCCCCTGTTACAATCAACATTCAGAAAAATGTATTCTCCTCCCTGTAGCCAACTAACCTGTCGGAAAGAATAACCCCTATGTTTGTCTTTTCGTTACATATTTAAACTTGGCCATCTCCATAGCATTTTGGTTGCTTCATTGATTCTTGAATAATATTCGATTTCAACCATTAATATTTCTAATCCCTTTGTTTGTTATTGGCTCCTCTAATAATTTCTTCTCTCCTATTATAGATTTAATGATCGATTAAATCTATTATAAATTCACCTCTATGATTGCAATAGGAAGACATGTCAATATTTGCTACTTGACAATTATAGCACTTCCTAATTGCTGAATAGTAGAAACATCCAACACCTACGATCTTTATCTACACGTCATTGTCAATTGCGGACATATGTACTCATGTGGAAGTATTTTCTAGAAAGACTCCACCTTTGGCAACATTATCTTAGGACACATCTAAATGCTCTCTCAAATACCATTGTACTTGTTAACAAATAATAAGAATACACAGGGTCAATTCTAATCTGGGAATCTTTGAGACTCATATAGATCGATCCCATTTTCCCAAAATCGACGTGATTCTATACCTTGAAGAGTAAGAGAGACCGATTCGAACATCTTCACTCTTGAGCTATCTCGAGATGGAGGGTCTGGCAATGAATGGAAATTCCTGTGATGCAACTACTCCGCAAACTAGCGTATTATCAAACACTTCACAAGTGCCTCCCCATTTTGATGCATGATTACCATCATTTAGTTTTGGTATTTGTCCATTGTTATTCCCTCTGCGATGTTCAATTTTGTAGTTCTCATTCAAAGTTTTTACTTTGCTTGCCAATCATATGGATTCACCGATGCCTTAACCTGCATAGGGATGTAAAAACATTAGAGGGTATTGTGCCCTCATACTTCTGTGGTCTCTTTATATCTGTATGAAGCCGAGCCTTGAGACTGTAATCTCAAACATGTTCAATGCTCCTCCCAAAGCTTTCCAAGCTCGGGCACGTTGTCAAACGGTTCTCCTATTTCCTCTATGCTGGCCATTCCTATGCAGAATGTGAAGTCATGACTGTGTTTCAATTTTATGTTCTATCTTTTCTCATTACACTGTCAACCTTTATATATTGGCAGAGAGATCACTCACATATAGAGTCTGAATTTGATTCATGTTTCCATCAATGACCCCACAATCTATATTGGAAAAAATTGGCACCAAGTTTATGAAATGTCGCCATTCCTTGAAACCATCAAAGCCACAATTCCTCACATCATGCTTTAGTCAAGTAATTACTCACATGTGTCTAAGAATCGTCGAAAAATCGTTATTACAACTGCATTGACATTCTGTCAAACAGTTCGTAGTCGCCTTTTTTTCTCTGTCATAACTTGGTTGTTTTTATCCTGCAAATTCCATGACCAATCTCGGTGTCCAGTATATGGTGTCATTGAGCATCTGTCGAACAATTCAGGGCACATTCCCAAAGTTGAATATCACAATCACCATCACCAAGCATACTGTCAACAATTACATGTATCGCCTGACATTTAGCACGTGTTGCTTTTCCTTTGTCTGCCACGAGTCATGCTACAAGGATCATTATGGGATTGGGCTAATAGCCAAAGTTAAAGTTTTCAGTATGTGGTAGTGACATATGAATGATGTTGCGGGTCAAGAGAATTTGATTCCTTAATGCAATTCCATAAAATGTACACCTGTGCATCCATTATTTGTACACACGACTCTTCATTTGCCATGTCGTATCAAGGCTCCATGTCAGCATCACTACCTACGTAGGGCACATACCTATGATCCTATATTGATTTTCCTTGATTGCAAAATGTATGACTTAATTGTTCCACATCTTGATCTTCCATATGTTTGTGCAAAATGGTTCCACTCTGTGATGCCATAATCATTACAATGTCATTCATTTACTCTAAAGGCCTGAATGTGATGCTAGTGGTTGTTCGCTCCAAATTGAATCCCATGGAAACTAGCTCTTGGATTGATGAGGTATAGCTTTTTATCCACAGTATGGGCCATTTCATTAATAACATCATATCAGTAGCATGATAGTCAGTTCTAGTGGCTTCTCAAACAATTTGAAATCTCTGTCTTTGCACTTGTCATAATAGCCACATGAAGAGAAGGCCTATCCCTTTGTCAATCAATCCATACCTGTATCCAGAACCTCCACATATATCTTGCATTTAATTCACTGGCCATTCACAATTTCAAATAAAATGCCCTCAACTCTTCATTCTCTGCATTTGATATTAAAGAGCATTCAAACCATGAGTTATGATAATTTTATCTTGATAATGATTTTTTCAATTTTCAAATTCTCCATATTATCTATTTTCAACCCAAATATTTGGGTCTTTTGAACATGTAATCTAAAAACTCTGAAAGTGAACCCTACTGAACTTGGAACTCTGAAGCATTCAAAATCTGCATCTTGAACTCGCACTTCTGCACTAATGAACCAGTGAACTTGAATCACTCACTTGTAAACTTCAATATGTACTCCCAAATCTGAACTCTAAATCTGGATTGGCAAACCTTCACTACTGAATTGATAAATGTGAAACTCGAACCCTGAAATTTGAACCTGCATGCTGGAATCTTGAACCTTGAACCTTGAACAAAAGTTCACCTGAATACCACTTTTACAAAATACCAACTTTACAAAAATATTTTTAACATAGACCAGTACAAGATCTGAGAAAATTAAAAGAGCTGATATTTATGACTCGATCTAGAAAGTTTAAAACTTGGGTGTTGAAAGCATGCTGACAAGATGTAATTTAATTCCTTGATGCTTTCTCAATTGATTGGGCAGATAGGTCAGAAAATATCATGGTAGATTTCTTGGCCAACATAGAATTAAAGCAAAATGATGTTACATTGGATGACATATCCAAAAATGAGATTTAAACTAGCCATGCAGTTCCTGACAATATTTGCAATTGGCAAATATTTGAAGATGACCATGATTTGTTGAAATTCCTAAGGTGTCAAGATGAATATGATTCACAGGAAATAGATATCAATGCATATGTTGACGAGATTAATGAGAAAGAGAATGTATTTGGAAAAGAGGTTGTGCAATTAAAAACTAACAAAATCCCTAGAGGATTAGTAGCTTTGGAAAGAGTGTTTGACAAAGATGATAAGGAAGAAATAAAGATGACACTTGTTAAGGAGGAAGACATTGAAAAGATAAACTTAGGAACTGAAAACGCACCTAAGGATGTGTACATTAGAAAGAAGCTCACTCCTAAAATTAGGTCAAATAAGATATAATTGTTAAGAAAATATAGGCACGTATTTTCTTGGTCATATGATGATCTAAAGACTTATAGGGAATATTTGTTACAACATGAGATGCCATTGAAACCAGATGATAAACCATTTAGATAGAGGCAAAGACCAATTAACCCTACTTTAAATCCAAAGATGTAAGAAGAGCCAATGAAACTCAGGGATGGGAGGATAATCAAACCCATTAGACATTCTACTTGGGTGTCAAACTTGGTACATGTCAGAAAGAAAAATAGAGATATCAGATCGTGTGTAGATTTTAAGGATTTAAATTTTCACCCTTGAAAGATAATTATGCATTACCTAACACAGAGGCTTTATTGCAGAAAGTAACAGGAAATGAGTTGCTCTCAATGATGGATGGTTTCTTTCGTTATAATCAAGTTAAGGTAAAAGAATCAGAACAATACAAGATTGCATTTATAACTCCCTGGGACACATATGTTTATATGAGAATGCCTTTTGGATTGACAAATGATAGAGAAACTTTGCAAAGGGCTATGGAGGTTGCATTTAAAGAATTGATTGATGTCATCATGGTAGTTTATTAGGATGATTTGACTTCATAGTCAAAGAGGGTTAAAGATCATTGTAATCACTTGGAGAAGATTATATTGAAAGCCCTTGAATATGGTATTTCCTTAAACCCAAAGAAATGTCATTTTGGTGTGACAAAAGGAAAATTGCTGGGACATATAGTTTCTAAAGAAGGGGTAAAAATTGATCCAGAAAGAGTTATGGCCATTGATAAAATCCCCATTCCAAAAATAGTGAAATCTATTCAATTATTTTTTGGTCAAATTAATTTTGTAAGAAGGTTTATCTCTAGTTTTATTGAGGTAGTAAAACCAATTTCAAGGATGTTGATGAAACACATACATTTCACCCCAATTTTCGATAGGGCACTATATTTGTTTTGCTTGCTCAGATTATAGAAGGAAAATTTTGATTTTTTTTAATCCATGCACGTGTTTGTCAGAATTACGATGACATAAGAGTCAATGCACTTGTTTGTCGAAATTACGATGACCACGGGCATAACTTAAAAAAAAAGTTAGATTTTATTCATTATAAATTATGCACCAAAGCAGTGTTACACAACATAAAAGAGGCGACAAAGGCACATTAATCAGGTTAGATAGATCTATCGACTATCCGAATACGGGAGGCAAATGTTAGAGCTTTCAAAAAATAATCAGCACCGAGTCGGTATTGGAGATAGCCCCGCTTCTTCCCCTTATCTTTGTCATTTCCCATTTCTGATCTTTTAGGGTTCTCAAAAACTAAGAGAAGAATTCCATAAATGCATCAGAAGGGGGAATGAGCACCTCTTAGCCTTTTCTAGGGCTTGTTTGATTTCAACAATTTCAAAACAAGTTACCCTATGGAGAGAGGAGAGCACAATATACTTTTGGGGGTTGTTTGGTGAATATTATAGTGCTGCAAATTTTCATGTAACGCCTTCATAAATATAGTACGATGGATAGTTTTGACTATCTTCATTCATAACCGTTTCACTGACATTCTTTACTCTAATTTGGTAGTGTAGTTAAATAGATATAGAATAAGGATTTTTATTCTTTCATTCCCACCTGGTTTCAAACTTCTTCTCTTTTTCTCTTAAAGTGTTTCCTACATGTATTAAATGTATGCTTTGTGTCTTACATGTATTTATGTGTCTTCTTCATGCATGATGTGTTTTCAGCATGTTCACTCTACGCGTGTTATGAAAATGCTACTTTCTGATAGTTTTCCTACTTCAAAAAACCATAATCGTGCATCCGAATTAAAATAAGGTACATGTTTTCGACCAAAAATCAATATCTAAACTAACCAACTTATGGGGATAGTTTGGGTGGAACCTCATATAGATGATTGTTAATTTTCTCCCTGTGGGAACACACAATTTACATTATTCAAGCTAGAAATGACAAACTTAAAGTAACTTGGTCTAGGCCAATGTATAAGATCAAACACAAAAGTATCTAAAAACTATAGCTTGCCACTTATTGGTTGACCATGTGTGATGCCTCTTGCATTCTCTGTCACAGAATGGCTATACAATTGACATATAAATCTGTAAGAGTAAAACAACGAGGTGTTACATGGTTACATGGTATCATTTGCAGTCTTACCTGAAGGTGAGTGAAGCCACTTTTATCTAGTAAATCATATGTAATCTCGTTGCAATTGTGACCCTCAGTTTTAATCAAACTTTGCCATGCATGGAATCGTCGGAAGGGTACCACATTAGAAGTAACATGTCATATAAACAAGATTACAAGGTGCTCATATGAATTATAATGCAAAATCCACCTTACTAGATCCTTACATCCAGAAAATTAAATACATAGCTTTGCAAGATTATGCCCGGAAAAAAATATTTCTTTTATGCATTGGATACATGCATCTACTATAGGGAAGATATCAGGCACTACAAAATTCTTGTAGCACGAGGTTCCTAGTGATCTTTGGCTTAGGTCTTGAAACTGATTTGGATAGTTGACAAGAAGTTATCAATCATTACTTCTTAAACTTAATCCTTAAATCAACCCTTCAAAACTTATAACCACAAATTATTTCTCAAGTTATCTTCTGTCTTACAAGATGAATGCCTTGAATAACTTATATCAATTTACTACTTGTCGGATTGCTCAGTTAAACCTTTTTCTTTATGTTTACCGATAAGCAATCATCTATTTACTGAAATACAGTAAATATGAAGAGTATACCAATATATTCAGAATAAATTATGTAAGATACAAAACAGTAAAGAAATTAATCATACACACATAACACATAGATTTTAACGTAGAAACCCTATTAGGGGAAAAACCACTGGGACCGATACCCCAAATTTTCACCCTTATGATGTGAGCCCTGTTAAGAGCCAACCCTGTTAAAGGTTACAAACACAATGTTAGGTGTGACCTTGTTAGAGGATTTTATACATAGAGGTTGTCACTTAGTATCAGGCATCTAATGCTGCCATCCTTGAATCAACCTCTATCTTAGACTGTCAATAGGCATCGGGCATATCCAATGCTATTTTCATGAATCAACCTTTTTGGCACTCCTTGAGATGTACCTCAATATATAGAAGACTGTTAAGTCCTTCTCGGTTAAGAGACTTGATGATTCAATGGTTAAACTGAAACATTATGACTTGATCATATTGCAACTTAAATTGCAGATTTTCAGATCTATTTAAGTACATTACCTCTCTGACCATTGTATCAATTCAATCCTTGTGATCCATACTTTCTGCTCTGTGATGCTGTGCTCATTGTTCGTCAGTGTCTGCAAAATTCCTTAGCTCTTCCTTCATCTTGTTTGATCAGCACTGCATGAAGTTGTTCTTCATCAGTTTCTCTTCAGCATCCTCTTTCTATTCACTCCCCTTAATCCCATTTTTAAAATAATTAAGCTCGTCTCTTATATAGACATAATATTCATTGTTTCTTGGTTCTTGATTCTTGGCATGATAAAAAATCTAGCCAATTAGATTTAAAGCACAACTCCTGATTTGTCTCATTGATAACTTCTTGCCAACTATACAAATCAGTTTTAAATCAATCACTTATCTCTGGTCGAATAAAACAAAGTAGACAACCAGTTAAGTCTATATTTAGCTCTGCCAGCTAGATATTTTTTTGTTTTATAAACTCTCTGTTCTATTGGTCACCACTGCAGTTAGTCGTTGGTGACAACTGACTGTTTCGTCGGTGAGACTCTAGTTAGCTTCATGATCTCAGTCCGTCGGGAAACACTGTATTTTCTTCCGTTAGGTTACTCTGTGCTTTGCTCGTCGGGCAACACTGTGACTTTGCTTTTCGGTAGTGCTGTGCATTTCCTCGTTGGGTATCACTGTGACTTTGTTCTTTTTCTCTCTTTGTCGGGTGCACTCCATCGGTGTTGTTTGTCACTTAGTGAATACTTGACTTGTATGCATTACTGATAGCATAGCCTTGGTTCCTTTGGTTCTTTGAAGTCTTTGGCATTATTTACATGACCATACAGATTATATTAAGTTGAAAATAATGACAATACAATACATTAATTGATTTAATGCCTTGCATGGTTATCAACTTAACATCTTCAAACATTTAATCAGTTACATGTCATCAATCGTTCCCTTTGACATTGATGGCAACATACTATATTATCATACTACACTATTTCTAATACAATATGAAATATACAGTTTCATCAAGCTTTCCTAATGTAACTATTACAAATGTCCGATTTTAGATAAGCTTAAGTAGCTTTGATTTGATTCTTGCAGGATTTCTATCTGCCTTCAATCCCTTCACTGGATGGATGTAGAATCTTTCTTTCTCTAATTTGATGTGTTCTCCTTCCACGTCAAACTTTCTCCCTTTGTCTGTTCTCCTTTCTTTTGATGTTTTCCATTTCACTTGTCAGCAACTCTCCCTTTGTATCATATTTCCATACAATCTCTCTCCCTAAGGATATAATCTCTCCCTATTGGAGTAATGTGATAATGGATAATCTCTCTCCCTTTCTATAAGGATGTGATAATATGGATAATCTCTCTCCCTTTGACAACAATGCCAAACAAACATCTCACAAACATCTGACAATAATGTTAAGCAATCTTTTCTCTCTCTATCTATAATATATTCCTTAAATTTTCCTTATCCATCAGCAATACAACAATAAGCTCTGGTGCTCGGTGAAGATATATACCTGTCTGTATATAGATGTAGCTTTGAAGTTCATCTCTTTGCTTGCATCAGCATGAATGATATTATGATAATATGTAGGCTGATGTAGTCTTCTAGTCAGCTTACTGACCAGTAGACAAGGGTCTGACCCCTAATATCTTTCTCAAGTACTCATATGCATCCTTGGGCAGTGGCTTGGTGAATATATCGACCAATTGTTCCTTTGATTGCACATACTCAAGTATCACCTCCTTTGCCTGAACTTGTTCTCTCAAATAATGATACTTGATGGCAATATGCTTTGTTTTAGCATGCATGATTGGATTTTTGGAAATGTTAATTGCACTTGTATTATCACAATAGATAATTACTGGTTCTAAAATTTGCATATGCATACCTTCCAGTAACTGTTTGATCCATGCAATATTTGAGCATTTTGCAGCAGTAGCAACATACTCTACTTCTGTATTAGATTGTGAGATGCATCCTTGTTTCTTGTTGATCCATGTGACAAGTCTATCACCCATGAAGAATGCTCCTCCAGTTGTGCTCTTTCGGTCATCAATATTTCTAGCCTAATCAACGTCGGTAAAGACCTGAAGTTCAAATTTGCCTTTTCTTCTATACCATAAGCCATATTCCTCGGTATTCTTCAGATATCTTAGGATTCTTTTCATAGCAGGCATATGCGACTCTCTGGGATTAGCAGAAAATCTAGCAACTATTCCTACTACATGTGCAATATCTGGTCTAGTATGTACAACATACATGAGCTTTCCAATCATTGATCTGTACAAAGTTTGATTTACCTCTTATGACTTGTCTTCCTTTGTCAGTTTGCATCTAGTTGCCATCGGTGTTCCAACTGGTTTGGATTCTTCCATCTTGAATATTTTCAGTACTTCTTTGATGTACTTGGATTGTGTAATAAAAATACCTTTTGCTTGTTGCATGATTTGCAGACCAAGAAAGAACTTGATCTCTCCAAACATAGACATATCAAATTCTTTGCTCATCTCATTTGAAAATGATTTGCATAGCATATCATTGCCTCCAAATATGATGTCATCAACAAATATCTCAGCAATAAAAGTGTTAGCATCAATATCTTCCTTCAAGTAAAGATTACTATTTTCACTAGTTCTTACAAATCCAATACTTATAAGATAGGAATGAAGTCTTTCATACCAGGCTCGGGGTGCTTGTTTCAATCCATACAGGGCTTTGTGAAGTCTACATACCATGTCCCTTTTGTCTGGATCAACAAACCCTTTTGGTTGTTCAATGTATACCTCTTCTTCAAGTATTCCATTCAGGAATGCAGACTTGACATCCATTTGATATACCTTGAATCCTTTATATGTAGCATAAGCAAGTAATATTTTTACTCCTATCCTAGCAACGGGTGCAAAGGTCTCTCCATAGTCAATTCCTTCTTCTTGTGGATACCCCTTGCATACTAGTCTTACTTTATTCCTTGTGACTTCTCCATTCTCATTCAACTTATACCTGAATATCCATTTTGTACCGATGAAATTCTTGTCATCTGGTCTTGGTACAAGTGTCCATGTCTTTTTTCTCTTTCTGTTCAATCTCCTCATTCATAGCATTAATCCATTCATCATTATTTAGTGCCGCATTGACAAATTTGGGCTCATAATCACAAATAAGACATCTTGTATTTAGAGACTTACTTCTAGTTCTCATACCAGCCCTTTTATCTCCTATGATCTAGTCCTGTGGATGGTTCTTTCTGACATATCTTGCAAGTACAGGTATAGCTCTTTGTCTATCATCTTGATCATCATTTTGTTCTTCATTTTGTTCTTCATCAACTTGTGCATCATCTTGAACAATATTCTGATTGTCGGTATTTGCAGCCTAATGCTTGAGTGCAATGATCTATTGCTCAAGAGCTCCACATTGTTGGTAGGGTAGAGTTTCAGGTTCCTCATTGTAAGTGAACTTATTGTAGTCCTCTGGTTCTTTAGTGCTTTCCTGTTCATTCTTCTCTAAAATTTCATCTATCTTTACATTTGCACTTTCAATAATTTTGTTAGAGGCTTTGTTTAGACATTTATAAGCCTTGCTCTTGGTAGAATACCCTAGAAAAATTCCTTCATCACTCTTGGAGTCAAGTTTTCCA
>MU224169.1:2741248-2806833 GCA_018584345.1 Thuja plicata | reverse complement strand
GATATTAAATTGATTAAAAGAATTATGCCAAGTAGTAACAGGGTCGTTTGGACATAAATCAAGGGTATGATCACACTTAGGGCAAATAGGGTCCATAGTTGCGACAGACCAAATTCAGGTGGTTACAATATATAGTGACTCCCCCTTTGTACATGCTCAGTATATGCATACATGTCCCCCTTTATATACATATATACATATGTTTCCCCCTTTTTTGAAATTAATGACAAAAATAATAGACTTACAATTTGTCAAAAATGTTAGGATGGGCCTTTTGGAGATTTTCCAATAACTTCTCCCATTCCTCTTTGAGATGCTCAAGGGTCAAAATCTCTAGGTTCAGTTGAGCATGCATATCATATATGCTTTCTATTACTGATAGCTCTGAGGAAGAAATCAAGTTCTTTTCTAGTGTCACATGCTTTTGCATCATAACTAAATGCGGTAGTAACATAGCCTGTAGCTCGGTTACCTGTTCTCTGATCTTTTCCTCTTCCTTATTCAAATCTAGTCTGAACCAATATGTTTGTAGAACTTTGGTGTAATGCATCTGCAATTCATGTTTCTCGGTTGAAAGACTGTTTGCACTATCTTTTAAATCTTCATCTAATTTCTTCATCTTTCACTAAGATCGATAGTGAAGTGATCTAAAGTGCATAACTTCTGTAGAATTTTAAGTGCCCGATGAATATTAGTTTCTAATCCTGTTGCATATTCTAACAGAGTTACCTTTTTTACTACCACTACTAGGCTGATCTTCTTAGTAAGCTTGTACTGAATCTTATTTTCTGCTCGCTCTTCTAACTTCTGCTCGCTCTTCTAACTTCTGCTCGACATCAATGTCTGGACCGTTTATTGCCTTGGTGAGCAGTGAAAGTTGATCAATGATGAAGGCTGATTCATTGATGATTATGTCAGGAACAACTTGCTGTAGAATATACTTTGCAACCTCTAGCACCTATGCATTTTTATGTTCTTGCCTCAACTTATCTTGTGCTACTTTTCAGGTGCACAATTCACCATATTTATTCAGTATTTCTGGATCAAGTGTTCTTGGATCCAAGTCATGGATTTCTATGATTTCATCTAATGCTACTAGATCCTTTCTCCCTTTCTTCTTCTTCTTCTTCTTCTTCTTCTTCTTCTTCTTCTTCTTCTTCTTCTTCTTCTTCTTCTTCTTCTTTCCTTGTACACTTGGTGAAGGAGATAGTGTTAATGATAGTTGAGCCTTTTTCCCAGTTTCTTGCTTTTGTGGCTCGGTAGTTGTGATGCCATGTGTAGGTGCCTCGGTAGCTTACCTGGTGTCAGTAGTAGAAGTGTCTACCGTTGTTTCTATTTTACCTTCACCTTTGTCTACAACATCAATGGTTTTTGTAGGTGCATCACCTTGTGTTGTGGCTCCACTATGCTCGGTCTATTTACCTTGTGTATCACCCTTGTCTTCATTTGTATCTTTGACCTTCTCGGGTGTGTCCTTTTTTGCTTCACTTTCTATATCAATAGCTTGTACCAAAATGGGTAGATTACCTAGTACCATTGCTCGGGTGACCTCGGTTGTATCTTGTGCATCTAAGGTCTTGATAGCTTCAATTATCATTTCATCTTCCTTTGCCTTGTCATCAGGATCACCTTCAGTTATGTCTTCTATTGCGATCTCTACATGACCTAGATTAGTCAACAGTTCAGGAATACCGTCCAATACATTATCAATATTTGCTTCATCAACATTTGACTCGGTATAGAGTCGATGTCCCTCGGTATCGACTGTAGATGCAATTTCCTTGGTTTCCTCAGATGGAGTCAGCAGATTTCTCCAAATCTTGGTGCTCTCTTCATCAACTTCCTTAAAATTCACTTTAAGTATATTCAATGTTCGGGCTTTCTTAGGAAATTTCTTTACATATTGTTGCATAATGTCATCAATCTATTCTCCTGTGCAATCAACCTTAAGTAGAGTGATAGCTACCTCTCTCATCTGTTTCTCAGTGTTAAGTGCATATGTCCATCGGGATGATATTTTTGTTAGAGTAGTCTTAGTATAGCTAATAATTAAATCATTTAATTATTAGTCTATTTACTCTATGCTTAAGTTATACTTAGGCAGCTTATAATTCTTTAGGGTTTCCCTTTTAGGGTTTCGTGATTCCTTTTATAAGGATTCACTTCTCTGCATTTCATTAAGGAGATTGTATTTATTATTGTGGTTAATAGAAATTCTTTTCTTGCAACATGGATTTCATGTCTCTGGCTTTTTGGCCGCCATAGCTTTCTGTCTTCTCTTCTATCTTTTGCTTCTTTCTTGTAACAGTCATGCATGCAGGTGTTCTTGGGAGATTAGCTTTCAGCCTAATCTAACATGGTATTAGAGCCATTCTGTAGCTGGCCGTTCGTGTTTTGTTGAAGCTAGCAGACATAGAGGGTTTCAGAGGTTTTTCTGGCTTTTTTCATTGGTTATGGGGGGTCTTTATTTTTTGGTGCACTTTGGACTAAAACCAACCTCACAGTTGTGTCCAGAAGGCCCAAAAACCCCAGAATCCATATAAGGCACGTCCAATTTGGACATCGGAGCCTCGGGGAGAAATTTCTTGGCCTTCCAGGGCCGTACAGACATGGTTTTCGAGAAAAAAAAATTCAAAAAAATCATTTTTTTAATGATTTTTTATGCGTTTTAAAAATCAGACAGTTCAAATTTTTTTTTGGCCGCCGCCGCGCCATCGGTGCTCCACCGCCGCTGGCCGGTGACTGGTCTGCCAGCCCCCTGCGCCGCCCCGCTTCGGTGTCTGCGCCGCTCTGTCGGCGGTCACCTCTCGGCTGGTGGGTGGCACTTTTTATTTAAACCCGTGGGCTTATTTTCTTAGTAGCCGGTCATATGCCGAACCGTGGGCTCCAGTCTTCAGCCCCTGTGCGCGCCATGCGCCCAGGGGCCTATTTTTTTTAGCCCCGGGGGCTTAAATTTATTTTTTGAGGCCTTTTTGACCCCCCGGGACTGTTTTCGCTCTATCTTGAGCATCCGGGGGTCTCTTTATAACTTCCATATACCGTCAGAAAGCTCTTTTCGAGAACTTTGTGATGATGGTAGTTAGGGTTTTGGGTTCTACTATTTTGATAGTATTTTTTACTGTCAAAGTCTGATGTTTGTTTTTGCCTTCCGGGAGTCATATCTGGCTCATCCGGACTCCATTTTTGGCAAACCAGATATCGTCGAAAAGCTGGTTTAGTGAACTATTCAGTTGCAGAGGTATTTTTTCTAGATTTTTCTCTAGGTTTTCTCTCCTCCGAGTTTGGTAGTTTATGCACTCTGGTGGATTGCTTGGGTTTACAGGTCCTGGGATCTCTTCTACTGTACTTCTAGCTCACTCTTCTTTATGAATTCTAAGCTTGTATGCTTCTTCTGATGCATCTTTATTCTATAAATGCACTAAGATAAAGTGCCTACTTCTGTATATCTGGGATCTTGCACACCTTGTATGGTTTTTATACTCGCACTCTGTTATAAAGTGCTATGGGGGGTATGATGATTATGCTGTTTTAGTCACATCCACCTTTGTCAAGTGAGCGTACCTTCCATGACATTAGCCCATGCTATGTGTCGGTGACACCGCCCTTTATCCTGTGTTTGTTCTTCTGTTGCACTGTTGGTGTTCCTGGTTCTTCTTCTGCATATGTTTCTGGAATTGCATTTCAGTGTTCCTGTCACCTCTCCCGGTTCAGCCTTATGGGGGGGGGGTTCACCTGTTGGTTCTATTGCTTCCTGGTTTGATTGATCAGCTTTTCAGACATTGTATTCTCTACCTGGTCATGCACTTCAGTGGGGGTTCCAGCAGTTTCTTCTGACAGAGTTTACATTTCCATGCTTCGGAGATGCTTCTTGCTCATTCTTGTTCCTCTCTCTGGGACTTTCCCTAGATTAAAGGCTTAGTTTCCTTCATCTAGTTTATTTCTTATTTTGGGTACCTGATCAGGCCTTGTTTCCGGGACCCATCTTTCCTGCTTTCTATAGTAGTCTTTAGCTATTTTGCTTCTCCCTAAGTTACACTTAAGGGGGGGTGTTAGAGTAGTCTTAGTATAGCTAATAATTAAATCAGAGATTAGCTTTCTGCCTAATCTAACAATTTTATCATTTAATTCTTGAGAAATATAAGTAGAAAATTCAACAGGGACCATCTTGAAAGTGATCATCATACCTATGATGGCTTCTTCCAGTTTATTCTTATTCTCAGTAGTTAGATCTATATAAGCGTGTATGTTAGGATGTCCTAAACTTTCGATTGTCCTGATTGCTTCTGCAACTTCATCAATAGTCTTTAGTGCTTTGTTCTGCACAACCTTAAATTGATCAGTATTTTCATCAAAATCATCCTTATCATCCTTATTCCTTACATACTTCTTTCATTGTCTCTGTGCTATAGTCTTCAATTTCCTTGTCTGATAAGTGTATTTTGGTGATGGTCTTGTAATCTTTGCATCTCCTTTCTTCAAAGGTGGTGAATCTGTTGTCACCGATCTTGATCTTGTCCTTGGTGGAGAATCACCCTTTATGCCTTTTCCCTTTTTGGCCTTAGGATCCTCTACTTGTGCTTCATCAGACTTGGTGGCATCAATATCTTGTTCTTGTTCTTCATCTTCACTAGATGTAGTCTTCTCCTCGGTATCATCAACTGATTTGTCTAGTTCTTCATCAGTGTTAGAAAATTTTATTTTTAAAGTCTTTACAATATTAGTCTTCTTCCTACCCATCTATTCAACTTGAAGTCCAATTGATATTCTGGTGTTAGCTTCTTCATATGTGCAAATCTCAAGGCATATCTGTCAACTGGCTTGTTAAGTAACTTTTCTATAGCTTCAGAAGCTAAATCAATATCTAGTTCATAGTCCATCAGAGGTAGTCATGATGTCCTCGGTTATACTTCCTTGATGAGAATAGTGTCTGTGTCAACTACAAAGTAGATTTTATCCTTGTATCTCTCTACCAACTGCATTGGTATTCTTGATCTCTTTTCCATTCTAACTTTGAACTTTGCAAAATAGTCATTCATAACAGGTTCAAAGTTTGTGCCTAGACTTGTAATGAAATCACCAATTTGCAGTATAATCGGTTGGTTTGTCTTCCATTTCACATTACCGATGGAATGGAAAAAGTCATGCAGATAGAAGAATATACATAGCAGTAGAGAACCAAAATTACAAGTGTTAGATCGTGCTGATCAGATTTTTCTCATATTCTCTTCTAGTTGCCTCTGCAACAACTCAACTAAGTCAAGTTGTAAACCCCTATTTACAACCTTGTATGCAATATCAATAGCTCCACATGCAATGTTGTCAAGTCCACTTGACTAGAAGATCTTGTATGCAATAACATACGCACCAAACCTAAGTTCAGGATTACCGATGGTGTTGATCTGTAAACCTCTACCATCCCACTTGGCTCTTGTTAACTTTTTGATCTCGATTCTGGGTGGGTGCCTTAAGGATTTTGATATATCTGATGAAGGATACCTAGTTACTACATGTATCACATCTTTTCTTATTTTCTTCGATTATCCAGCCAAAGATTTCCATCAAGAACTCGACTAAATACAATGCAGATCCATTCAATTTTGAATACCTTCTAGAAATGTAGGGCATTGGTTAACCCTTTCACTTCCAGATGTTTATGATCATCTTTCAGTTTAATTTCTGTGCAAAGTGACTGATATGTCGATATTAGTTCAAAATACCCTATTTCACCTATCTTGTAGTGAATGTATGCCCTAACATCTTGAACCAGTAAAACCCTAGGCGATATAGCGAAGAACATTCCTTTATCATCGGGTTGAGCTGCAAACTGAGGATGTATCTTGTAATTTGGTTATGTGCATGTAGAATTCTTAACAAGAATTACCTTTTTATCTTTATCCATCTTTTCCTTCATGGTTTGTGACGAGGATTCCATTTATTTCAAATTAGGGCTTCCATGAAAGAACTCAAATAACTCGTCAAGTGCAAATGCATACTGTCCTAGCCTTTAACTTCTCAAAATGTGTTCAAAATCTCTGCAAAATCCTTTGAAGTGCTTTGTTGTGTATTCGCTTTCAGTTTCTCTGCTCTTCTCTGTGATCGCTATGTGAACAAATGAGTTCACCTTCCTCAAATTTACACAAAATGGTTTTAGTCGGTACAATAAATGCACTTCACCAACCACTCGGTTGACAAATAAGACACTTGGTTAATACTAATGATACTTCATCTCGGTGAGTATAAAAAATGCTCATTTGCCTTAGAAACTCGGTTGTCTCATACATTTCCACTGACTGACATTACTAACTCAGTACAGATTAACCAACTCAACTAGATCAAAGTAATCAAAAATATAATACCATAGTGTATCTTAATTCATGCTAATTTGGAATTTGTACAATGAATATAGGAACTGATGTAAGATATAGCTTTGCAAAACATAGTTCCATACCTTCTTGTATTGCTTAGGTGGAGGTGGTTGAATCACCTAGCCCATCAGATGAGGTGTCATCGACTGTTATACTTGGTTCAACATTATCATTTGATGCTCTCCTCCACATTTGATTTTTGATCCTCACAATTTCTTCAATTGTATTCCCATTTCCATAAGTATTTATTCTTTCCGTGTAATATCTGCTTAAGTGAGCGACCTTATGATAGTGTGAGTATGCCATGCCAGAGTTTGACCAATTTCTAGACTTATTTCTCCATTTTCTCATATAGTTTTCTGCTATATTTTCATATTTACCACATGCTGTGCAACTATCCCAAGTGTTATAATCCCAAGCATAAGCATTAACTTTTCTTCTTGGTTGATTTACCTTTTCTTCTCCTTTCCATATTTTCTTAATTTTAGACCCGCATGCTTGTGATGTATGACCATACATGTTGCAAGTTTGACAATATTTATCCATGTAGGGTTTCTTCTGTGGTTTTTTCAGCTTAGCTCTGCATTCATGTTCTTGATGTGCATGCTTATTACAGTTATTGCAATTTCCATTGAATTTAGGAGAGTTTCTAGAAATACATTTTGCTTTGCTTCTGCAAACATTTGATGTGTGGCCTGATTTTCTACAGTGATGGAAAGAGGGTTTCTTAGGATTCGGATTTGAGTATACATTCCTTTGTTCAACTTGATTTGACGATTATCCTTTCTCGGTATACCCTAATCTGGTATTGTTGTTCATTCTTCTTTGATAGTTCAGAAATTCATCCATTCTCTTAGTACTGTCTTTGGATCTCTTAATTACCTCATTATGTTGTTGTAGAATCTTCAATTCATTTCTTAGTTTTTCATTCACTTCTTTCAGTTCACCAATATCTTCTAGTTTTATATCAAGCTCAGTATTCACTCGGTTGGCTTCATGACTCATAGAAACCAGTTGATTGGTGACCTCAAAGTAATGATGTGTAAGAATCAATATCTCAGACTCTTTTTCTTGTTATTTTTCAGTCAATTTTCTCCTGTCCTTAACAACCATGTATCTTTCATGTTCAAATTTCTTTGCTTTGTTCAAGACTTCAACCATTCTAACCATTTGTGTATCTTATCCAATCTGTAGTTCTTTCACTTGTTTAGTAAGTTGTTTATTACTTTCAGATAGCTTTGATATGATTCCTTCAAATGCATCAGTTATGCTACAAGATCCAGATCCAGATGTGTCAAATGGGTCATGAATATCTTCTTCTTGATAATCAATCTCATGAAAATGAGATGCCATATCCTTTCTCTTAATCAAAAACTCCCTAAGTTTCTCCTTGGCTTCTTTGTATTGTTTGACATAGATCTGCAACTATAACTTTTGATTTTCAATAGTTTTATCAAGCGTATACCTTTCCATTGTAAGATATTTTCTTTCCAGTGATTAAACTTTCTAAATAAGAGAACTAGCTCTGATACTAATTGTTGGGATAATAGAAAGGATTGTACTAAGAGGGGAGGGGTGAATAAGTACCCTTAAAAAACTTTCAGACAAATCTTTGTAACCAAATATACTGTTATAACTGACTGAGTAGGTTGCATTCACCAAACATGTAATGTCACTTCTGAAATGTAAATACATGTAATGTAACTAATAAAACATACATGAAATTTAAGTACACATGACACTATTATTTTGGTATTGCAGAAAACCCCTATTAGAAGGTACAAACTGCGGTAGGGATGAGACCCACAAAACTTCACTATTGCAGTAAATAAAGTATCCTGTTAAAGCTTACAAAGATTGATCACTTCTGGTGACCTTACCCTATTAGGAGTAACAATGAGATCGATTAGATCCACCTCGTATGAGGATTTAGCAACACAATGTATGTGTGCACTCTGTTAAGAGATTTATACAAAGACAGTTAAGGCTAATATGTTAGGAGATTTTAGGATTGTTACAATTGTCAGAGAGTAACAAAGTTATGTGATCTGAAAAAATTACAATCTCTATATTGTGGATACAGATCCTTTAAGTGCAATCAAATTATCACCTTACTGTGAATAATAATACCTTCTGTACTGCTTGGTAGCCTTGCCTCTGTTATGAAAAATTAATGCTTGCAATGTAGCCCTTGTCCTAAAACCCTTGTTTGATCTTTGATGTCTGTAGTATGGCTGCTACTTGATCATTACTTGATCAATATACATTATGAAATAACATCTTAACATTACATATATCAAACCTCATGACCTAATTAGGGTTTTACAATATCTTAGAAATAAACTAAGATCAACGGTGTATAAAATTGACCTTGATCATATAAACATAGGAAATATAAAAGATTAATGCTGTGAATCCGTAATTAGTGTTCTCCTTGATCATTGTAAACTGTTATCCAGCTCGACAAAAAAATGTTACCTAGATTGATGTGCCATTATAAAATTTTATGTGGTCGCTGGTTTACTCAATAAATACTCTCTCTTGGTGCTTGGTGTTCTCTGTGTATCTCAGTGTATACTGTGTGCTCGGTGTTCTCTGCTGCTTGGTAAGTCTATCTGCTCGGTGATCATTGCACTTGGTTAACTCTGCGCGTGATCAGTGCACTCGATTAACTCTGCACTCGGTGATCATACCAACTGGTCTATCTATGAATCTGTTACCAACTGGGTATTTGAATGCTTGAATACTAATGAAAAACTTCAAATCTCATTTGGAGTAACAATCTGTTTGCATTTTCAATGATTATCATTATCTATAATTCAATATTAGTAGCCTATATCTAGTATTTTACAAACCTAGACCAGTTATGCGATGCTTCATTAACTCTATAAGCTACCACAATATAGTCTTGGTATGGTGAGATCATCTAGAAATTACATAAGAAAGGAAGGATGTTTTAAATGAGTACCATCTTATCTTGAACTTTCTTTTGTGCAAAGTTGCAAAAGTTGTCAAGCAACTTTTGTCAACTTTTTGCAATTTTTACATTTATGGATGAAATGACCCCAAACCTTTTCTAAGGCCTCTTAGAAATACCAAATATGATATTTAGACTCATTTTACATCATTTCTACTGTTAGTGAGGCATTTTATAACCTTTGACCCTGTTTGACCAACTCGGGGCCTTAATGACATTATGAGTTCAATGGCTTTCATAGCCTTACAAATTTGCTTCAAATGATCTTAATAGACCTATTTAACCTTAAAAACATTGTATTTTACTTAAATTGGACTTATTACATGATTTTGACCACAATTGTTCATGGTGGCTTAATGCATCCTTGATGCTCCTGCATCACCACCATAAGGAAGTAAAACATTGACATCAGGTAGGGAGAATAAAGAATACACGCTTAAGGAAAGGAACAAGACCAAAGAAACAAAAATAAAGGTTATCATAAGAACTATCAAAAACCATAAAATATTATCTCAAATTGGTAGTCAATAAGTTGTTTGACAGGTAAGCATGGAATTGGGATTCAAAGGTGAGTTGTAATACAATTATTTTTTCATCATTTTATTAAATGTCATAGAATGTATTTTGTGCATAATTTTTGTTTTATTTTAAAGATCAATAATGTATTGATGGTCTTTTGATAAAATGAATAATTTGTATTTATTGTTGTAAAACATCTTATAAAACCTACATTATGTGTAAAAAAAAAGATCTTGTGTCAAGCTCAAAAATCCACTTTACTAGCTCTAGAATCCCAACACTCTTGAAATGAGATTCTCTTTCGCCTCCAAGTCTCCTCCTTGTTGTAGAAATTCATATATTCAATCCCTTAAGCCTCCATGGCCCAAGGACTCCTTAAGGTATGGAAAAAGCCTCCAAATTTCTTACTGAGACAATCAACCTTCTCTTCTCTCTATGACTGTCTAGTTACTCTTATGGCTCCATGGCACATGCCTTCAATGCATGCTCCTCTGCAAAAAACCAGGGGTACTATATAAAAATTCCTCTCTCATCCCACATGAAGAGTCCTTATTCAATTTGGAACATACAAGAAATCACATTTTTCCTCTATCGGGTTAATCTAGAAGAGGGTTTTGACTGTTTTTACTAAAATGCATATTACTCCTATAAAAAAACCAAATGAATTGATTACTCCTTCTATAAAATACCAGATTACTAGCCTTTATTTCTTCACCAAACTCTAAATCAGAAACCACAATGTCTGCAGTAGCAATTTCCCTAAATCTATGCCAACACTTTTTTTGCATTAGTTATCTCTGTTCACCCATGAGCGTTAAGAGGAAGGCCAAAACTTTCCCAAACTTGAATATCTAGTCCTTGCACTTGACTATGGCTCTTTGCTTGGCCTAGAAGGTTTCACTCATAGCTTCTTTTCTACTAGATGTTGGTTATTCCTCTTTTCCCTCATGCTTGACATCATCTATATTTATGTCATTCAATCCAATCTCCCTTGCATTTGTTGCATCTACATCCTCAACAACTTGCTTCTTGAAATCAGAAATCTCATCCTTTGTTGTAAACAAGGATAACTCTCCATATTTCACAGTGTAATAATTATAGGGACCAATCTTATACAAATGATCATACGATTCATCCTCCAACTTTCTTGTGTGAAGTTGAAGGTTGTATTGCATGAAAACTAGGTCATTGAGGTATTTTTGAGTCAATGTATTGGGATTCTTTTTGTGCATGGTGTCTAACAAACTCCAGTTGCACTCACGATCGAAAGCACACCAAAGTTGAGATAATATTCAAAGGACTAGCTTTTGAAGAATTAGGCTTTTCCCATCCTTCTTACCACCAAGATCTTGCAAAAGAGATATTTTAAAAGTTAGTAAGCAAGCAATATTTTATCAATAATTGTAATTTTTAAGGGTCTGTCTTTTTGTTACTTGGTGTCTGGGTAGATCTCTATCCAATAGATGGTGGAAAATAAAAGAGCCTTCCCCTAGTTTTGTTGTAATTTTGCAACTTTAAAATAGTGAGGTCTTTTACCTTAACCTCAGGTGTGACCCTTTCGCTGCTTGCTAAGAGGACCTTTATAATCTCCCCATTAGCATATGTGAAGCTATTAGAGAACACACCCATTAGCCTCAAGGAATATGTTCATTGTAGATCACAATGCATTGGAAGTTTTTGAAGACAAATGAAATTTTAATGATAGATAAAACCTTAGATGTATCCACATCATAGAATAACCTAATAGATTAGGTAAGCATGCACAAAAGCCATCATATATTTGTGTGATGTGATGACCTCTATATACTAACATAGAAAATTCTTAACAATAACTATGAAGCTATATTTTATTGATAAAAATGTTTGATTTTGTTTTTGTTAATATGCTTGATGATGGGAAGGCTATTTTCCAATTACTTCTTCGTCAAGGTGCGTATTTTTTATGATTACCACATTCAAAAGCTTCAAAAGGTCAATACAAATACTCCATGAATATTAACCATGTGTAAGTGTCCTAGAATTATCTATGAGCTAACAAAGACTACAAATGCTCACATGCCTTGTTGCGTTTATTAGTGATCATCTATAAAATGAATGGTTGCAACAAAGAAATTTAGATAGTAAATGATTTCTTGCCCTATTTTCATATCTTAGTGGTCATCTATAAGATTTATGGTGCAACACATCAATTTAGCATCAATTGAACCAGTCGTTTCACCAACTTTAAAATGCTAACTATTAAGAATTTGTACACTTTATTAAAGTTGCACAACAAAAGAAAATATAAACAACACAAAAGCTTAGAATAACATGAGATTTTCCATGGAGACCTGAGTGAAGGAAACTCCAAATAGTAGTGATTTTCCTTATGCTAATATTTTTTGTGTTAATAGTTTATTAACTTATCCAAGCATTCCAAGGACATGAACATTCACTATATGAATGTATTCACACTTGCAAATCTTTGCAAATTTGTCATTCACACCCTTCTGATTGAATGCACTTTTTAGTTCATTCCAGACAAAAGCACCACATATTACAAGTTGAAACTACCACTTGTGAGTGAAACTAACATGGATACATATCACCATGACACATCCACAATCAACATAACCTAGGGATTTTCCTTGTTGCAAATGGAAATTCTACAAATATAACCCTACAGAAAATGGTAAGTATGTCACTATCAAAATTGAAAATGTATTCAGTGTTTTCTAAGACACCACCCAATTTATTCATTTTTAAATCCTAGGGTAACTAGATCACCAAAGAACCGTCTCCAACCACTATAAAACCATGTACAACTTTCATGCTTCATTCTTTTCTGAGATTGTCAAATTTTAAGCGTTTTGAGAGTGTGATGTCATACTCTGATTGACTAATCAAATTAGTGGTTTTGTTAGTGAAATTTTACAAAATATCAATATCCAATACAGGTTGTTACACATCACCATTTGGCCAAAAACATATGTGCACAATTTACTTTTTGGACAAAGAAACCAACTATTAAATGCTATTGGGAAGCCATACAAAATCCAAGGGAATGCTATGTAAAATTCCCCAGCATTCAAATAGTCCCTAAGAAGAGTTATAAACTAATTATTTTGAATAACCAGCACCATTTTGCTTCTGCACAACCTGGCCACCATTAAATTGGTTCCGCTGGAGACGGGTCTAGCAGGTGGGAAAACATCACATATTGCTATGTCTAGGGCATTTTTAACAGGACTGTCATACTTAACCTGTAGACTGAAATTATCCAGTCCATAAAACAATGTAGGTAAGGTAATTCAAAAAAATTTAACCACTTAGGAAATAGAAAAAATGTGACGTTGGCAGGCTACCTAAGCTTCTACCACAGAAAGAGTAGGTCACACATCCACCGAGGACGAAGCATAATGTTATATTTGATTGTATTGTTTGGTACAATTTGGTGTAGGATTGTGTTTGGTGCATGATCTAGATTATGTTTTGGTAATAGATAGGTTGGATATACTAATATGGTGGGTTCATCATCAAATGTATCTCCCACTTTTTTCATATCTATGGCCTCTAGTTGGTAGTATTTCACCATTTTATATATGAGGCCATCAACTCATACCTCCACCAAGCTACCATCATTCTTGAAGCTAATCCTTTGAATTTTGACTTGTAGTTATGCGTGGTTGAGTTACATCAACAAAATTAAATCATTGGATCATACAACTCAATGAACATAGATCAAAGCTTGACTACCTTGGTTAAAGATGGGTGACCAATTTTCTTACTATATCTTTTCAAACTCATACTTGTTACTCCTCTCAGTGTATAAAAAAACAAAAGATGAGAAATAGTTGCTCAAAGAGCTTCTTGATATCCTCAAACACTTTATTAGAAATTATGGGAAGTATAAAGCATAAGATATTTATCTTGACTGATACCACACCTTGCAAAAGTGCCTCAGGTTTGTGCGTTGTTGTATTTTTTCTTCTAAACAAGATTTTTGCAATCGATTTCTCTCCTCTTTTAATATTTGAGAATCATTTTTTACCATGGCCAATTATAAAGCACCTAGATGTGATAGTTTTCATTGTGAATTTTAGAAGACCCTTTGGGATTGTTTTGGTGAGGATGTTCCTAAAGTTTATCTTGAAGAATTTCATTGTAATTCCTTAGAAATTTTTTTAAAAGGAAATATAATTTTTTTACATAAATTTGGTGACTGTAAAAATATTTAAAATTGGGGGCCAATCACCAATGTTGAATGCATCTTCCATTGTTATACCCAAATCTCTTACACTAGAGTTCTATCATCTTCTTCCTTATATTGTGCAACCTCAAAAAACTATCTTTATTAAGCTCAAATTATTTATCTTGATTAATAATTGTAGTCTAGAAAGGTATGGGACGAGATTTGATAATTTTATCAACACAAATTTTTTTAATCAAATTTTACTATGTTAAATACTTTGATCGCATTAAGTGACCTTTTATTCTTTCCATGCTCTAGGTTTCTGTATTTGGGACTATGTTTATTCAAGTTATTTTATATACTCTTCTTGGATGCTTTAACTTACCTCACTATCAATGGGTAGGAATGTAATACCATTGGCCTTTTCAATTTTGACTATTAGGGGTGTCCTTTGGCTACTAAAAGTATGTGCTTGCTACTAAATATTTTGGCTACCTATTGACTCATTATATTTATTATATGGGTTGTTTAATTGTACTTCTTTACCTGATTCATAGCTCATTTTGTTAATAACCAATTTAATGATGACCCTTTTATTATCCTATTGCAAGAGAAAAACATAATTTCCAAGCTCTTTGTTGCCTATATTTTTTTTTGTAATGCCACTAATTCTGTTATTTAATGAAAAAAGATACAATGTTACAAGGAATTATTTCCTTCTAAGTGTCTTTGGCTTGAATATCATGGGTGTAAATGTTAGTAACAATTGAGAGGGAGGGGGGGTGAATCAGTGGCCTAAAAAATATTTTAATAATCAAACCTTAAAACTTAGTACCACAATATTAAGCCTCTAGTTATCTTTAGTCCTATAAGATGAATGCCTCCAAATACTTTTATCAAATTACTATAGCTCGGAATGCTTTGTAAAACCTTCTACTGTATGTTTACCGAAAAGTAGTCTGTTAATTTACCGAAACACAATAAATTATCTAGAGTATACCAATCAATCTAATTAAGCTATGTGTAATGAAAAACACTAAAGTAATGAATTAGGAACACATTGACACATGGATTTTTAACATGGAAACCCTGTTAAGGGAAAAAAAACTTGGGACCGGTAACCCAAAATTTTCACTCTTCTGAAGTGAGCTCGGTGAAGAGCCAACCCTGTTAAAGGTTACAAACACACTGTTAGGTGTGACCTTGTTAGAGGATTTAAAATTTTAGTCTGTCACTTGATATCGGGCATCTCTATGCTACCTTCCTTGATCAAACACTCACTTGTCCTGTCAATAGGTATCTGGCATCTCATGCTATCTTCATGATCAAAATTTTTGATACTCCTTGGGATGTATCTGAATTATAAAGGATCTTTAAATCCCGCTCGGTTAAGAGACTTTCTGAATCAATGGTTAAAACAAAACAGTATGATCTGTTCACATATACAACTTATACTTGCATATTTTCAGATCTATTATAATCTCATAAAACTATTCTGATCAATATAACTCTGTTTATACCTTTGCTCCACTTTGATTCTGCTTGATGATGCTGTTCTCTATTTCTCGGTGTCCACAGAAAAATTTAGCTCTTTCCTCAGCTTGATTGATCAACACTATATGAAGTTACTCTTCATCAGTTTCTCTTTAGCATCCTCTTTTTCATTCACTCCCCTTTGATCCGTAATCAATAAAGTTTGTCTCTTAAATAGACATGATGTCACCATTGTTAGGTTCTTGATTTTATTGATCTTGGCGTGATCCACAATCTTAAACAATTAGATTTAAAGCAAAACTCCTGTTTTATCTTTTAGAGATCTTCTTGCCAACTGGACAAAAGAGCTTTAAATCCTTTACTTATCTCTTTCTTATCTTGTCGATGAAAACAATGATAACTACCAGTTAAGTCTATATTTAGCTTTTGCCAGCTACATATTTTTTCATTTCTGAACTCAAGTTATTATCGATGTTCTAACTCTTTGACAACATTGGTCAACACTCCAGTTCTCCTCGGGCTTCTCCATCGGCTTACACTATGTTTATGGCCATCGGGTATGCTTGTGATTCTAATCATCGGTAATGCTCGTCGGTGTTCTTGCTCAGGTATCACTGTGACTTTACTGTAGGTGATCTCTGTCTGTCGGGTTCCACTGACCATCGGTGTTTGAAGTCACATAGTGAATACTTGTCTTTTATACATTACAGAAAGCATAATATTTATCTCTTTGATTCTCTGAAGTCTTTGACACTTTGATTATAACCAATTAGATTATATCAAGTTGACATCAATGAAAATACAATCCTTTAACTGTTTAATGTCTTGCATTATCTTTCTGCATTTTGGTGATCAACTTAGCATCTTCACACATTTAATCAGTTACATGTAATTAGTAAATGGATTGGTTATGAAGAAATATTCAAGTTTTTGGGGATCCCTTTTATTTTTCAAGCTTCTCTAGCTACTCCATAGTAATTTGTTTTAGCTCAACTGAGAAGAGTTAGATTTATTGGTTCAACCTCACAAGCTTGGAAATCACCTACAAGAAAAAAAACCCATCACAAATGGAGATCAAGCAAGATATAATTGTTCAACGACCTAAGAATTATATTGATGCACAAAATATTATGATTGAAAATGAATGAATGAATCCTTATAGAAAGGGTAATGTTTAAACCGTAGATGAAGATTAAATCAACTAGGGATGAGTGTTTACATCATTATGAATGATACAACATGTGTTATATATAGCTCAATTTAATAAAATAAAAATGAAATCCTAAGTTTAGCTTAAGTGAATAAAGTAATAATGACCTAATTAGATAATTTATTCAGAAATATCCTAAGTACTCTAACACCTCCTTTAAGATTACCTTAGGGAGAAGTTAAAAATCTAGTGATGAATGCATGAATGCAAGAATGAAGGGGTCTAATGCAGGAGCATCCTGGGGTAGTTGGGAATCCCATGTCACCAAAAACATGTTTTGGTTTGATTTCTGTTTTAGTAGATAACTTGGTTGGGGACTTGAGGTGCTCGGTCACTTTGGTGGTGGTTCTTAGTTGGAAGATGTATTGCTTCACTGTTGGACTCGGTGACTAGACTCGGTGGTGCTCGGTGTTTTTGGTGATATTATACTCAGGGTACACTGCTCGGTGGTAGTTTCTTGGTGTGTGCAGCTCGGTGGTGTCCTGCTCGATAGCTTATCACTTGGTGTTGTCTGTTTGGAGGAGTTGGCTTGGTGACTTCACAGACTGGTTTCTATTGGCTTGGTGACTTCACAGACTGGTTGTTGTTGGCTCAGTGTTGTCTTACTGAGTGGTCTGGGTCTTGATGTTCTTGTTTACCAGATGAATGTTGGAGTTCACTGATTTGTGTTTATGGATTGGGCAGACATTGGAGACTGCATCCGTGATTCAAGGGGGTCATTGGGATCATGCTGAGTTCTGAGGCGTGCAGATTTGTGGCATTGGATCTTGTGTGGACCTAAATCTGGGTTGATGTGTTCTCCTATGTATTTTGTTATTATTTATAGCCAACAGGTGCATTTAATTTTTGTTCATGGATTGTAATGGCTGACTAGTGTATTTAATATTTATTTTCAAGCGAGCTTGTGGCTATGTTGTATAAAAGGAAGTATGTAGGTAGCGTTTAGAGGGACTGAAAAGGAAGAGATAGAGAGAGGATAACAAAGTAAGATGAGAAGCTGAAATTTTGTAAAGTATTATAGATAGTTGTAAGTGGGTGGACAGAAATAACATATTTCTTGGTGGCTTGCGAGCACAAGTTTATATCTGGTTTCTTCCACTTAGCTATAGGGTAGACTGGAAAGATGGATCCTGTGAGATCTTGTTGATGTTTTTGTTGTTTTGGCCCTAACCGGGAAGGTCTTATAGCCCGACATGTTGCATGCAATTGAATCTAAAAATGAATTTGAATTGATATAAGTTGTTATATCTCTGTGGTTGTGTTTCCACTAATTTGTTCTTGTTGTTGGCTGTAAGTTTGGACAATCCTTTATTGAATCCTCCGAGCTTGGACTACATCAATTAGTATCAGAGCTTGTTAGTTTCTTGTGGATCTTAGGGTTTTCAAAGATCTAGAGAGATGCCTTTGAGAAGATTGGACCCTAGGGTGATTGTAGATCTTTTTGAGGAGGTGGAAGCGAGGATAATAGAAAGATTTAGATCTGAGATGGCGGAAATGAAGAATGAAATCATAGAAGGTATCACAAACATTGGATTACATAGAGGTCTAAGAACAGATGATGCTTATGAAGAAGCTGCTGAAGACTTTGAAGCTGCTGGATCTAGTGGAGATGACAGAGCTGATAAGATGGAGAGATCTAGAGGAGACAAATATAATCGGTTGCAGAGATCTGGAGCTCAGTTGAGTACAAGCTACCGAATGGAAGTGTCAAATTTTTTAGGTACATTGAGACCCGAGGATCTGATTGATTGGATCAGTGAGTTAGAATACTACTTTGAGATGGAAGAAATTGAATATCATCTTAGAGTGAGGTTGATAGAGACTAAGTTGAAAGGGCATGCTGCTTTATGGTGGAAAGAGTTGCAAAGGGACTGAGAAGAAGGTGGTGAGATGAAGATCAATCGGCGGAGGTTGATGGTGGAAAAGCTAAAGGCTAAGTTCATTCCTACCGACCATGAACTTGAGTTGTTTAAGAAAGTGTAGAATCTAAAGTAGAAGGAGATGATTGTGGAATATTATACTGAGGAGTCCTACAAGTTGACTATTCGGTCTGTGCATAGAGAAATTTCTAAGGAAAAGGTGGTGAGGTATGTTAATGGTCTGAGATTCAATATCCAAGATGAGATTGGTATGTTGAAGATTGACTTGGTAGAAGATGCTTATCAGTTTACATTGAAGGCAGAGGATAAGCTGAAGAGAAAACATTATGGTAATTCCTGAGGGAAGGAGAAGCAAGAATAGTTGGTAAAAGATAAACCAAAATTTGAAGATGAACCGAAACCTATTGAACCAAGGAGAAGGGCAGGTAGAGCTGTGTTCAGAGGTACTTTTTATAATTGTGGAGAAGTAGGACATTGTTCATTTGAATGTACCCATGTAGCTAAGAAGGTCGATAGTCACCAAAATGTTGTGGTGAATGAGGTTGCTGAGAATGAACCTGAGGTGGAGGGTGTGACTCTTTTGCTTAGGAGAACTTTGCTTCCCTCAAAGCAAGCTGATTATTGTCAGAGGAAGAACTTGTTTAGGACTGTGTGTAAGTCTGGTGGTAAACGTTGTAAGGTGATTGTTGATGGAGGGAGTACTGACAACCTAGTTTCTAAGGATATCATTTAGAAACTTTGTTTGAAAAGGTTGAGGCATCCTTGTCCCTATAGGATAAGTTGTTTACAAGATGGTCATGCAGTAGAGGTGAAAGAGCAGTGCATGGTGAATTTTTACATTGGTACCTATCAAGATGAAGTATTATGTGACATTTTAGAGATGATTTCTTGTCATATTTTACTCAGTAGACCTTGGAAGTATGATAGAGAGGCTATTCATGACTGTAAAATAAATTCATTTACTATACTGAAGGATGGGAAGAAGTATATTTTGAATCCTTTGAAGGATACAGAGCTCGGTAGGAGGAACTTGAGCATTGGTAGAAGATATGAGATGGTTGCAGGGGATGGTGCAGACATTCAGATTTAGATATCTGAAGGTACATTAGAGGGTACTAGTAAGAGGAAGTAAAAGAAGAACCGAGGGAAGAGTGTGTCGATTGAGGACTTGGAAGACATGAACCAATTTGGGACCCATGTTTTGAATCCAAACAAATTTTCATCCAGCTTTTGAGAACATCTTTTTGCACTTGGGGTGTCTGATGCAGGAGCATCCTGAGGTAGTTGGCAATCCTGTGTCACCAAAAACATGTTTTTTTTTTGTTTTAGTAGTTAACTTGGTTGGGGACCGGAGGTGCTCGATCACTGTGGTAGTTCTTCTCAATTGGAAGATGTATGCTTCACTTTTGGACTCGGTGACTGGACTTGGTGGTGCTCGGTGTTTTTGGTGATATTCTACTAGGGGTACACTGCTCGGTGTGTGCAACTCGGTAGCTTATCGCTCGGTGTTGTTTGTTCAGAGGAGTTGGCTCATTGACTTCACCGACTGGTTGTTTTTGGATCAATGTTGTCTTACCGAGTGGTCTGGATCTTGGTGTTCTTATATACCGATTGAATGTTGGAGTTCACCGACTTTTGTTTATGGATTGGGCAGACTTTGGAGATTGCATCCGTGATTTGAGGGGGTCATTAAGATCGTGCTGAGTTCTGAGGCATGCAAATTTGTGGAATTGGATCTTGTGTGGACCTAAATCTGGGTTGATGTGTTCTCCTATGTATTTTTTTATTATATATAGCTGACTGGTGCATTTAATACGTGTTCATGGATTTTAATGGCTGACTAGTGTATTTAATATTTGTTTGCAAGCCAACTTATGGCTGTGTCGTATATAAGGAAGTATGGAGGTAGCATTTAGGGGAACAAAAAAGGAGATAGAGAGAGGATAGTAGAGTAAGCTGAGAAGATGAAAGTTTGTAAAGTATTGCAGATAGTTGTAAGTGGGTAGACAAAAATAGTAGATTGCTTGGTGACTTGCGAGCACAAGTTCAGATCTTGTTTCTTCCACTTAGCTATAGGGTAGATTGGAAATATGGATCCTGCGAGATCTTGTTGATGTATTTGTTGTTTTGGACCTAACTGGGAAGGCCTTACAACCTGACATGTTGCATGCGATTGAATCTGAAAAAGAATTTGAATTGATATAAGTTGTTATATCTCTGTGGTTGTGTTTCCACTATGTTGTTCTTATTGTTGGTTGCAAGTTTTGGACAATCCTTTATTGGATCCTCCGAGCTTGGAATGCATCAGGGTCCTCCCAACAAGGCCATATTAGTGCACATTTAAAAAAACAATGAAAATTTTCAGAACTAGAGAAAAGGAGAAAAAATCATCAGGAAAATCCTCTCCAAAAGAGACAAAAATAAATAAAAAGAGTATGTGTGACTAAGAATGAAGGAATCAATATATACCCTCAAGATTTGAATCAATCACATAGGTACTATCGATAGTCCCCCTCCCCCAACATAGGAGAAAGGAGATAGTGTATCTCCCCATAAGGAAGAATCTCTACTACTGATAGCAAATGCCTGAAGATAAATGTTTACAATGATCCAAGAGTGAGAAAAAAATGTTCCTCCCCATAGGAAGAAACAAATACAATGGCCAAGGTAGAAGAAACTATATGAAAGGATATATTAGGAAGGCCTTGAGATGCGTGCCACAGAAGAATGTACAACTATCCACATTTCTGATTCAATATATGTCAAATCAAATTGTGAAAATCCTAACAACTGTAGAGATACCTATCGAACAACCTCATAAGGCATTGAAGATGAGATGAAACAAAAGATAAAGCTACAATCAAAGAGAAAGTGAATATCCTCAAGTATGTCCCCAATGTCAACATTATGTGACTAAAAAATAACCCTACAATAGATAGCAAGAACTATTCATACAATACTAAAATAGAAGGAAACTATAATCATACTGAGGATAAATAACCTATAAAGATATACAAGGTGGGGGATGAAGAGTTACAACATGTATCAAGAACCACAATGGGTGATGGAAGCACAGAGTTTCAAATGACCAATCCTCTCCTCAAATATTTGATCCACCCTAGATACATGAGTGAGGACCAATAAATGGAACTACAAGATCATTAAGAGAAAAATGTGAGAACTTATATAATCAAGATGCATGATCAACACTATGAACCACAATAATCTCTTTTCTATGAAAGTATATGATGAGCACTAAATCTTGGGTGAATTCTACTACCTTACTTGTCTCACTATGAGTAATCTTGTAGATATAAAGGAGGTTAGTAGATAATAAAGGGATACAAAGGACATCATTGAATGTACCACCATCAAACTCTATAGACCCTCTTGGGGATTTTTCATTCTCATTTTCCTTTCTTAGGTCATTGGTAGTATTTCAAAAAACAATTGCTATAGAGAAAGCAAGTTTTCTAGACCTAGAATCATAAATTTTTTAAGCATTTTCAGCTTTATCCTTTTTCTTGGCATGTGATGTTATTATGGGATTAGCCTAGAATCCATTTCAAGAGAGATATAACTAGATTCAGAAAGATTTCAAGGTGTAGATTCTCTTTAAATTTTGGAAAGGTATAAATTTAATTTTTTTCTAGATACCTTTTAATCATAATTTCTTGTTTTACTCTAAAGACATCATATTTTCTAATGTTCTTTTTCTAAATTTGAGTAAAATAAAATAAATTTGCACTTGAATTTATTTACCTCTAAGCTCTATTAAATCACTAGCTTTTTGCCTCGTGTGCTATTGTTAGGGTTCCTCTAAATCCCACCTCAAGAGGTCGATCTATGCCTTGTAAAATCAACAAGGACATTGATGATCAATTCATGTAAATCAAGATAATTATTTGTTAGGTCTCTTAAGTTCTTGTGAGAAGTGATCATGCTCAACGAGGATGGTTGCAACCTATTCACTATCATTCGACTTCTCCAATTTTTGGTGTTAGGATTGTTTATAGCCCACACTTTGACAAGTTCTTTGGTTGACTTTGTTATTTCTATTGGTCCAATTACTATTGAAGATAAAAAAGATGTTGATGAATATGGTAACGATGGTTGGGATCCCATGAACACTTCAAATCCTATTGAAATTTGGGGAAAATTAGATGATCGAGATCTACGTCCTCCCCCTCTACTACTATTTTTTCTACTTAGCAATTATTTATTAAATTGTGTATTTTTAGTATCAACTACATTTAAACTTTGAAGATGACTATTCCACCCAATTTTGTATTATGTATAATACTATCTTTTATTTAGAAATATATGTATATTAAGATCATGTACCAAACACAATCCTACACCAAAATGTACCAAATAATACCATCATTTTTTTTAAAATATAAGTCGTGTCAGAATTCTGACACCAATGCAAACATAAAATAACGACGATGTTGTACATCCGACAACACTGTCATCAGAATAGTTTGTCTAATTTGCATAGTAATTACGATGCCCATGCAAACATAAACCGATGACAAAGTTGTACATCTAACAGAACTGTCATCAGAATAGTTCATCTGATTGTAGTCATAATTCCAACAATATTGCAAACATAAACCGATGATGATGTTGTACATTCAATAACACTACCATCGGATTAGTTCATCTGACTGTAGTCATAATTCTGAATACCATGAAAACCTAAATCAACAAGGATAGGGTTATAAATATGACCTAAATTATCCAAAAGTAGACCCGCATTTTTTGACGTCATGGATGTCAGAATTATGACGCCCATGGGCACGTCAAATTTTCTAACTAAATATTTTCGACAACTCTGTTAATCAGAATTTTGAGTAATGTAGGTTGGAATTCTGACTAATGGCTGTCATAAATTGGACCCAAATATATTAGTGAAAGGTGTAAAATTAGAATGGGTTACTAAATCTCTTAATGCATTTATTACTATTAGGAGGCTCCAGTACTAAAGTCTTATGTTTTCTCCAAACCATTTCAAATCTTCTCTTTTGCTTCATACTATACTATTACTGTAGTCATGATACAAAAGAATAAGGATGGTCATGAACAAAAATAGCCTTTTTCAGTAAGTCCTTGCAAGATGTTGAGTTAAAATATGACATCAATGATAAACAAGCATATGCGTTGGTCAAAGAAGTAAAATCGTTCAGGCCATACTGAGTTGGAGCAGAAGTAGCATCTTATGTGCCTAATGTTGCAGTAAAATATTAGAGTAATTTAGTATAACTAAGAGGGCGGCGGGGGGGGGGTTGAATCAGTTATCCTTAGGTCCAGAAGTACCAATTCAAATTTCAAACACTTCAACCAACTTAGATCTACTAAAAAATCCACTCGGTCTCTATAACATATAATCAGTAACATAAACTTGCACTCCACTATCATAAAGTAATCAACTTGCAAAATATAAAACTATTAACAATAAATACATCAAATAAAATTCAAACAAGTATGAATAAATAATTTAATTTGGAAACCAAATATGGGAAAAAACCACTAGTAACATGCTACCAATATTTCACTCTTCTAAAGTGAGCTCTATGAGGAGCCTACCCTGTTAAAGGTTACAATACACATTGTTAAATGTGACCCTGTTAAAGGGTTTAATCACCCTTTTAAAAGTGAGCCTTGTTAGAGGACTTAAATCATTCCATTAGAATGTCACCTTGATTAAAGGATTTACAATATGACTATTAGGTCAACCTTGGTTAAAAGGATTTTGACTGATACAATGGTTAGAAAGTAACAATATATTTATCTAAAACATAAAACTCACTTTGTAAATACAGATCCACTTCCTCTCGCATGCTAATTCACTGACTGGCCTCCATTTTCATCTCTATCACTCAGATCTTCTTGGAAATTCATCAAGAAATCACCATTGTGTAGTCCTATATTGCTCTTCTCAGCCTTCTGCTTAGATTTACCAATCAACTAAATCAACCTCTTTTTCTTACCATAACCTGCAATTAGGTTAATCTTATACCTCTCTAATCAATTAGCTAGATCTTTTATCGCTTAATCTTTACTATAGATCTTAGGGTTTGGTCAGATCCAATGAATCCTTCCAACATTTCATTCTCCTTCTACCTTGTAGAATACATCTCAAAACTCCTTCTTGAATCCATACATAAAAAAGTTAAACATATATTAAATGATCATTTAATTCTCCACAATGATTATCCTTATCTTAAATACACTTTACATATCCCAAGAATTCAACTATGTCGGCTGGGATCTCAAATATTTCTCAAACTATTAAAATACTGACACTCGGTCATCACTGTGTTCTTCCGCTTGGTCGTCACTAGATAACGCGGTAATTATTGACGCTCGATAAATATTGATGCTCAGTCAACACTAAATTTTCTCGACATGTAATGGTGCTCACTCGACACTCGCATCACTTGGCACAAATATAAGTTCCTTAATCTTCTACACTGCTGGTCGGTCAAGACTAAGCTTTTAGTCTTCCAATCTTCACTTGGTGTTAAAGGTAAAAATATATTACCTTGCCACGGTGTAATCTAATCATGTACCCATTGTAGTTTCTCATAACTCAACCATTTCACCAGGTCTTCTTGTTATCTCCTCTTTTCAAATCTTCTTCATCAATAAATTGATATGACAATTTACTAGATAACAACTATCTCACCAGTTAAGGTTTGATAGCAATAACAATATAACAATTGTAGCTTCCAACAATCTCCCTCTTTGGCATTGATGGAAAACACATGCAAGGTTACCAAAAAATCTAAAAAGTATATTTTGTAAATAGATTTTCATTAATTTCCTTAGCTTCATTCTGATTCTCTCCAATACAAATATTAGCTCCCTCTTGGATATATTTCTCTTTGTTTATCTTATCTCCCTCATAGTCTATTCTCCCTCTTTATTTTCTCAGTGTAACTCTCCCTCTTTGACAACAATGCCAAAGTCCTACATCTTCACCATGTAGATATCTCTATGTCAAATTTATGAACTATATGCTCCCTCTGTCATCTTTCTTATGACTGATCAACATCTCATGCGGTACTCTTCACAACTTTATGCAACTCCTAAAGTGTTACTACATTTGCATTAATTTTTCAGATATTCAATGTAATACATTTGATGCAATCACTCCATGTGATCCTAGTTAGTCTGAGCTAGGGGAATAACCCCTAATTTACCTCTTAGATACTCATGAGCATCCTTAGGATATGCTTTAGTAAATATATCTGCTAACTATTCATTTGTATTCACATATTCTAGTCTCACTTATTTGTCTTGTACTAGCTCTCTCGAGTAATGATACTTGATAGAAATATTCTTGGTCTTTGTGTGCATCATAGGGTTCTTTGATATATTTATAGCACTTGTGTTATCCCAGAAAATAACAAATGGATCTATAATCTCTTCCTTCATTCCTTTCAACAATTGCTTGATCCACACTATGTTTGAACAATTAAATATTGCTGCAACATATTCAGCTTCTATTGTAGATTGAGAAATACAGTTCTGTGTCTTGCTTATCCAAGATGCTATTCTCTTTCCTAGAAAGAATGCGCCACCACTTATAATTTCTCTATCATCAACATTGCCTGCCCAATCTGCATCTGTATAAACTTTCAGTTCAAAATTCTTCTTATAATATAATCCATAATCCTTTGTTCCCTTCAAGTATCTCAGTATCCTTTTCACTGCCATCATGTGACTATCTTTAGGATTTGCAAAAAATCTTGCAACAATCCCAACTGCTAATGCAATACTTGGTCTAGAGTGAACAATATATTTTAGCTTCCCATTCATTGATCTATACAGGGTTTGATTTACTTCTGCTGTCTCATCAGTCTTTGATAGTTTCTGTCCAGTAGCCATGGGTGTACTTACAGGTCTGGAGTCCTCCATGCCAAAGGTTTTTAGTATCTCCTTGATATACTTAGATTGAGTAATGTAGATAGCTCTCTTCATCTGATATACTTGCAAACCAACAAAAAAATTGATCTCTCCAAACATAGACATCTGAAATTCAGTTTGCATCCTATTTGAAAATGTTTGGCATAAAGCACATTGTCCTCCAAATATGATATCATTAACAAATATTTCAGCTAACAATATCACTTTACCTTTTTTTAGACTTCAAGTACAGATTACTATTGTCATTTATCCTTGTAAAACCAATTTTGACTAAGTAATTGTGTAATCTCTCATACCATGCTCTGGGGGCTTGCTTCAATCCATACAATGCTCTATGTAGCTTGCAGACCATATTCTTCTTGCTTGAATCAACAAATCCTTTGGCTTGTTCAATGTATACCTATTCTTCCATTATTCCATTCAGAAATGTTGATTTGACATCCATATGATACACTTTAAATCCTTTGTAAGCTGCATAAACCAGTAGAGTTCTAACTCCTTCCAATCTAGCAACTAGGGAAAACATCTCATGATAGTCAATGCCGCCTTCTTGTGCATATCCTTTGCATACAATTCTAGCCTTGTTTCTTATTACTTCTCCATGCTCATTCAACTTATTTGTAAATATCCACTTGGTTCTAATAACATTTTTGTCCTTTGGTCTAGGTACTAGTGTCCAGTTTTTTTATTCTCTATTTTCTCAATCTCTTCATTCATGACCTATATCAAATCTTCATTATCCAAAGCATCTTTCACTAATTTGGGCTCAAATTCACATAATAAGCATGTGTTGTTTTTCAATTTGCATCTTTTCATGACCTCTAACTCTTTTTCTCCAATGGTTTGATATGGTTTATGATGTCTTCTTACATATTTAGCCAGGGTAGGCTCTGGTCTCCTTTCCTCTTGTTGTTGTTCTTCAGATTCATCATGCAGATTCATTTAGGTTCATTATGTGTCTTTGCTTCCTCTTTTGATTTCTCAAAATTTACCTCTTGATGCTCGACAAGTTCTTTCTATGACTCAACAATTTCTTGTTGTTGCTTAGTAGCACCATTTTGTTGCTCGGTAGCTTCTTTCTCTAGTTCAGGTAAACTACCAGGCTCTCCTTTTTTCATGTATATGAAAGATCTATAATCTTCAGATTCTTTCTTGCATTCAACTTCATTCTTTTCTGCATATTCATGAATTCTAACATTTTCACTTTCCACAACTTTGTTAGTGTTATTATACAAACACTTATACCCTTTTCTCTTGGTGGAATAACCTAGGAATATTCCTTCATCACTTTTAGCATCAAGTTTTCCATTTATATTTTCCTTCAGTATAAAAAATTTGCTTCCAAAAAATTTAAAGTATTTCACATTAGGTGCATAACCATACCATAACTCATAAGGTGTAACATCAATACCTTTCTTGACTTGTACTCGGTTCAAGGTATAGGCTATTGTACTTATAGCTTCTCTCTAGTACTTTTGTGCAACATTTTTCTCTATCATTAGTGTTCTAGTACAATCTATAATTGATCTATTTCTTCTTTCGGCTATGGCATTCTATGGGGGAGTCCTTGGAGAAGACATCTATCTTTTAATTCCTCTATCATTACATAATAAGTTGAACTAATTAGATATAAATTCTCCTTTGTCAGATCTCAGACATCTCAAGCTCTTACCTATCTCTTTTTCAAAATTTTCCAAATACCACTTAAAAAACTGGAAGACATCAACTTTTTCTTTGATAAACATCACAATCGTTATTCTAGAGTAATCATCAACAAACAATATGAAATATTTATCACCATGGTAGCTTTGCACACCAATAGGTCCACAAAGGTCAGTATGAACCAATTCCAAAATATTATCAGAAGTATAGGTTTTGCCCTTGAAACTAGACTTTGTCATTTTTCCCAACTGAAATTGTTTACACATCACATTATCAGGTTTATTTAGTCTTGGTAACCCTCTTACTCTTTTTATCTTACTAACTTTTACCAAATTGTCAAAGTTCACATGACACAACCTTTTATGCCATAACACATCAAAAAAATATGCTACGAGAGGAACTAACAAGTAACAAACCTTGCTAAGATCGATGGAGCGAGAGCGGGAGGGAGGAGGAGGAGAGTAAAGAGAGGGAGATAGAATTTTTAATTTTGAAACTGGAGGAAAGCTGGGAGCTGATGGATCTGCTGCGGGATCCACAACAGAAGGTGTTGATTCTGCTGTTAGATCCTCGTCAGAAGTTGTGGAAAAAGCTGGAGGATCTACCTTGGTACTGTTTAGCAAGGATAATGGGCCAGGAATGGGGCCACAAGAAAAAAAATCAAAAGATTTGAATGTTAGGGAAGAATCATCTGAAGGTAATTCACATGTTTCTTCACTAATCAAGGGAAAGGGAAATGGGTGGGTCTTTTTGGAATAAAACCCTTGGGCAAGTCTTTATTCCCTAAAGTTAATATATTATCTAACCCACTGAAAGGAGAGTTTGGTATCGATATACCTAACCTATTAGTGGACCAAATGGTCTCAATCATGGATTCAACTTTGGTTGGTAAATTCTTGGGCCCAAGACCATATATAGATTTAGTCAGATCTTTTGTGGACAAGAAATGGAGGTTGAAAGGTTAAGTTGATGTAGCGGCTATGCCTAAAGGTTTTTTATCCTTTGAATTTTCAAATGGGGAAGACCTTGCTAAATTTTTGTGTGGGGGTCCCTGGATGATGGGGAAATCTTCCTTATCTTTGCAAAAATGGATGACTAGCTTGGACTATAATGATAGTTTTTTAACTGCGGCACCTATTTGGGTTCGCCTCCCTGGGATGCCTTTGGAATATTGGCATGATGACATTCTGATCGCTATAGCAGGAGCATTTGGGGAGCTTCTATCTATCGATCCAATGACAGAAGCTAGAACAAGACAAGTGTATGCAAAGATTTGTGTTAACATTCAACAAAATGTGGATCTTCCTCAGGTGATAACGCTGAAATCAAAACTGGGATCATGGATCCAAGAGGTGGAATATGGATCTATGCCTTTTGCACGCTTCATATGTAAGAAATCAGGTTGTTGGGCTAAACATTTCCCTCAGAAGCCTCAAAAGGAAAAAATGAAAGATCATGATCAAAATAAAGGACAAAGAATGGAATGGAGAAGAAAAATAGAGGAAACAAATACTCTTCCAAAATTTTTGGATGGAAATAGTGATAAGATGGATAATAGCACATCTGAAAAAATAAATGAGAGTCATTAGAAGGAGCAAATAGGGGAAGCCCAAAAAACACTAGATCAAGAATCAGTAAAGCAAGTACCAGAAGAAAGGACAAATGAGCCCACAAGTCTAAACACCTCTGCAGAAGAAAAAGGGGAACCTTTCATAGGAGAGACAAAATAGAATGAATCAAGGATAGAAGAAAATCTGAATCCTTCCAAAGGAGAAGAAAAAGAAAGGGAATCTGAAGAAGACGAGCTCTTGGTAGGAACAGAAAATAAAATAACACAAAGGTCATAGGAAAAATTGTTAAATGAGAATGATACAAATAGAGGAAGTAAAAATGACTCCCCATCTGATCCAAAACATAATGATAAACATAAAAAGAAGAAAGATACAGATTCAGAGGATAAGGAAAACTCTTGGTCAACTGTGGGAGACTCAAAGAAGGGATCAGGAAAGAAAGGCTCAAAATCCCCCGAAGGAACCTACTCTATTTACGAGTTGATTAATAAATCATGGAAGAAACCTGAGAGTGACTTAAAGGGGAATCCCATTTCGAAGCCGATAAAAAAGAATGGAGGTCAAAAACCAGGAGTCTTGATAAGAGGTCAGCAGAAAGCGGATATAGGAACTCCAAAACCAGAAAAAGGAAGAAAATCCGAGAAAACTTAGAGGGAAGAGGAAGCTAAACAAAATATTTCTGATGGAAACAACTCACCATCCATCAGGTCTATTCTCCAATCCTTAAATGAAGATTATTTCTTGGAACATTCGAGGAATCAATGGTGCTCATAAGAAAGATGTAGTTGGGAATTTAGTTAGAGATTCTAAACCGGACATCCTTTTGATTCAAGAAACTAAGATGATAAAAGAAAAAATAGAGAATCTAAAATTGTTAAAATATGGGAATAGTTTTGGTAGTAGTTCTGAAGGGGCTTTAGGGGGTTGGCTATCTTCTGGAATCAATCCTGCTTTGATTGTCAACTCCTAAAAGAAGAGAAATTTTTTCTAGCAGCTAAAGTCCAGAGTTTAAAGGATAACTTCTCTTGGACCCTTATAAATGTTTATGCCCCCAATACTAAATATGGAAGATTAAATCTTTGGAAGAAGTTGCATGACCTTATGGAAACTAGCACTAAAAACAACTATTTGATAATGGGAGATTTCAACACTCCCTTAAAGTAGGAAGATAAATTGGGAGGGAATTTATCTCAAGTGGAAAGTAGGGTAGATTTGATGGATTTCATTATTAATGAAGGGTTGCTGGATGTTGATCTGGAAGGGATAAATTACACTTGGTCTAATCGTAGGGTGGGAGTTGATCTTATCCAAGTTAATTTTGATAGGGTTCTTATCAATCCAGACTGTTATACCAAGTACTCCTGTGCTCTTTCTTCTCTTTTTAGAATTGGTTCGAACCATTTTCCTATCTCCTTCAATGTTATTCCTTTCACAGGAAAAATAAATGCTCCCTTCAGATTTGAGAAGATGTGGCTTGACCACCCTAATTTGGAGAAAAAAATAAGGGAATGGTGGAATATTAAGGTGGAAGGAACTGCAATGTTCAAAGTTGTTTAGAAATTGGCTAATGTGAAATCTAATGTTAAACACTGGAAAAAGAATGTCCATGGGGACATTTTTCAATCCAAAAATAAAACCCAAATGGACCTGAAAGATATTTAGGAGGAAATTCAAAGAAATGGCCTGACAAAAAGACTGAAAACCCAAGAGAATATTTTCCTTGCGGATCTCCACAACATCATTTTTAAGGAAGAGACTTTCTGGGGGTAGAGATCTAGATCTGTCTGGTTGAAAGCAGGAGATAAGAATACCAGATTTTTCCATCTTACTGCTCTTAAACACAAGACAATAAATATAATCCATTCCTTGTCAGCTACTAAAGGTAAAGTCACTAAAGAAGAGGAAATAAGGGAAGAAATGGTGGGGTACTTTTTGACCTTGTTATCAAAAGATCAAAATCTTAACTTAGAAGACCAAAGGAAACTTATTTCTTCGATTCGTTGTAAAGTGGATCATCCTTCCAATGTTTTTTTAAAAGCTATTCCTTTGAATACATAAATTAAGAAGGCTATTTTTTCTTTTGAGGGAGAGAAATCTGCAGGTCCTGATGGGTTTCAGATGTTTTTCTTCCATCATTTATGGAGCATCACAGGTAAAAATGTTTGTTCAGCGGTTAAAGAGTTCTTTGGATCTAAATCAATTCTTAAGGAATTAAATTCTACTTTTATAGCTCTCATTCCTAAAAAACCTAGAGCTAATACTGTTGATGGATTTAGACCTATTAGACTTTGTAACTCATTATACAAAATCATCTCTAAGGTCATTACCTCTAGACTGTTGAGCTTACTGCCTAATATGATTTCTCCTCAACATAATGGTTTTGTTCCGGGAAGACAAATCTTGGATTCTATTATAGTGGTGCATGAGAATATTCATTCTCTCCAAGCCTCTAAAAAAAAAGGGTTCCTGATGAAATTAGATTTTTTGAAAGCCTACGACAGAGTGGATTGGTCTTTTCTTTCTAATATCCTAAGGTCTTTTGGCTATGATAAAGATGTGATTAGAATTATTATGCAATTTGTCTCTATATTAACTTCATCTGTGCTTGTTAATGGGGGATCTTCCAATTTCTTTCACCCCACTAGAGGTCTGAGGCAAGGAGATCCAATTTCCCCCATTCTCTTTGCTATAATGGCGGAAATCCTTGGGAGATATATCAATAGCATGGTGATAACTGGACAGATTTTTGGTCTTCAACCTTCCTCTACACTACAAAAATGCTCACATGACCAATTTGTAGATGACACTATCATGATGGGGGAAGCCTCTGTGAAGGAAGTAAGGAATATGAAAAAGGATTTGAATAATTATACTAATGCCTCTGGAAAATCTATAAACTGGGAGAAAATTTCCCTATTTTTCAACAACACTTCAGAAGAAAGACAAAGGAAGATCTCTTCCATTTTGGGTTGCAAGATTGGGAATTTCCCCTCTTCCTATTTGGGTCTCCCTTTATGTCATAAACCTGATGAATCTCTCTAGAATGGCATCCTTGACAGATTTCACAACAAGATGGCAGGATGGAAAGGAGCTACTCTAAGTCAAGCTGGAAAAGTTCAACTTCTAAAATAAACTCTTCAAAACCTTCCAGTCTATGCGCTCAGTCTCTTCAAAATTCCTCAGAAGTTTGTAGACTTGATTGAAAAAATCTAGAAAAGATTCCTCTGGTCTGGAGTTGAAGAGAAGAAGAGGTTTAGCCTTGTGGCTTGGGAGGTGGTGTGCAAACCAAATAAGTTTGGAGGGCTTGACATCAGAAGTATTAAAAATACTAACTAGGCTTTGCTGGCAAAACAGTGCTGGAGAATCTTTGAAGAGGAGAAGGAATGGAACTCTATTATCAAGAGAAAATATCATCTGAATTCTTTAGAGGATATGTTAAGGAATCCTTTGAAAATCAAAGGCTCTTTCATTTGGAGCAGTATCAGGAAAGACATGGATCTGGTTAGAAAAGGGGTCAGATGGAAACTGGTAAATGGCAGGAAGATTAATTTTTGGAATGATAATTGGCTGAAGGAAAAATCTCTTAATGAGAAGCAGGAATGGATGCCAGCGATTCAAGACTGTAAAGATATAATTGGGGAAAAAGTTTCTGATTATTGGATCAATGAGGATTGGATTGACCTTAGCTCTTTTTATGAGAATCTTAAAATGGTCAATAAATAACTTAATCTATGGTTCTTAATAGATGACGAACAAGACTCTTTGATTTGGGGTCCGGAGGAAAAAGGTAAATTTTCTGTTTCTTTTGTCTCTTCCCTTCTCCACACTTAGGAAGATTACCCAATCTGTTCTCAAGTTTGGAACAATAAGCTTATACCTAAATTGACATATTTTTTTGGATGCTTGTTTAGAAAAAAATTCTTACAGTGGATAATCTCTGTAAAAGGAGTTTTAGTACGCCTAATAAATGTATTATTTTCTTCTCTAAAGCTAAAAATTGAAATCATCTCATGATTCACTGTACCTATACATGTAAAGTGTGGGATTGTGTCTTCAAACATTTCAACTTGGACTGAGTGAAACCTTATAACTTTCAAGATCTGGTAAACAATGGCTTTTCCCCTTTACTGGTAAAGACTCCAAAGATATTTGGAGGTTGTATCTTCCTCACTTCACTTGGAGAATCTGGAAGGAGAGAAATAATAGAGTTTTTAGAGAAAAAATCTCTTCCCATGAGATTGTGGCCAATCATATTTGTAGAAGCTTATTGGAAAATTTTTAAGGTTCTCTCCCTAGAGATTCCTTCCTTAAGAACACTCAGGTTTTAAATGATATTATTAATAGGAAAAATTAGGGGCATACAGATAAGGATTTAACCTCAAGGGAAAACACAAGATAGACTGCACCGCCGATTGGTTGGGTGAAAGGTAACTTTGATGGAGCAGCTAAAGGGAACCCGGGAAGAGCTGGAGTGGGAGGTATAATAAGAGACTAGGCTGGAAATTGTTTGGGAGCTGTCACTACCCCTCTGGAAATTCAAACTAACCATGTCGTGGAAGCAAAAGAAACACTTCAAGTTGTTATCATGGCTAAAGAAATGGGTTATTCGAATCTATGGTTGGAGGGAGATTCTCTAAACATTATAAACTGTATTAATGGTAAGAATGAGGCTTCTTGGACAACTGGCCATATAATTGATAAAATTAATTCCTTAATGCTTCTTTGTAAGGAAAGTCATATAACCCATTCTTCTCAGGAAGGAAATAAGCTGACGGATGGCTTTGCTAATGTGGGGGCCCAAATTGACATCACCCAATCATGGAAAGGGGAAATAGATCTCAATATAGAGATTTTAAGTCTTATCAGGTACGATAAGCTTAATCATATTGAAGGCTCAATTATAACCAAAATTAATGATGAACATGACACTTAAGATAAAGAGTGATGATAGGTTTCAGTCAAGGAATGCGATAATTATGAAGAACCTTACCTCACGTAGTTTGTGGGTATTATCAAGCATTTTGAAACAGAAAAATCAAAAGAGTCTTGCATTTCTTCCCATTCACTTTCAGAAAGATCAGAACACTTCTGTAAATATGGGTGGAGGTCTGAAAAGGGATGAGCCGATGGACTGTACGAAGTGGAAACCAAAGATTTTTTTTTGGAAAAGGCTGAAGAAGGGTGGTGTGACCCAGTACATGGAGAAATTGCATGGCTGGGACAAAGAAATAACAAAAAAATGTGCAGATGGATGGAAGAATGGAAAGGTGAATCTGTGGGGTAAGTCTTTTATGCTTACTATGAACATTATTTTAGAGATAACGAGGCTTTCCATTGAAGGCATGAAGTTTTATAGGGACAATAAACGCATAGGGTCTCAAGCTTTCAAAATTTTCCCAAAATTCGAAGAAGAAGAAGCCCTTCTGAGAAAAGGGTCGGGAGATTATGTGGACATTAAGAAAATTAAGAGTCATTGGGCTAACATTTTGACTGTCATGATTGATTATTTCACTCTGGATGGTCGCTATTCCAAAATCTATAACCTTCACTTTTTTCTTGCCAACCATTTTAGGCATAATAAAAAAGTGTCATTTCCTTTCTACCTTTTAAGCTCGCTGAACAACAATATCATGGAGTATAGAAAAAAAGCTAGCAACCCGGTACTTCATGAAGGGCTTATTTTGTTAATAGATGAATACACCAGAAACCAAATCCTGGAACCTGTTCCTAAAAGGGTCAAAGGGAATACAAAGAAAATTAAGTTGGAGAGTAAGAAGGAGAAATCAAAGAAAAGGGTTAGGAGCAAGAAAAAGGAGAATCTGGACCGGAAGGAGGAGTTTGAAGCTCAAACCCTTGATTGTTAGGGTAATGAAGATGAGATTTAGGAAGAGGACAAGGAGGAAATGCCTATGACCGAAGAAGATGAACAAGAAAATAATGAGAAACTCGAATGAATGAGGAGTAAATGCCCTTGAATGAATAAGATGAGAACAAGGTAAATGAATATGGAAACCAAGAAGAGGAAAAAGAAGAAGAAGAGAATGAGGGAGAAGACACGGAGGAAAAAGATGAAAAAAAAAATGAAGGAAAAGACAAGGAGGAGCAGATAGAGAAGCCTAATATGAAGGTTGGTGACAAAAAAAAGAAAAGACAGAGGATGGAATCTGACCACAATACTATGGTCGGGTTCAAAATGGATGACAAAATTCCAAAGAGTAAGGAGGATCATGGGGCTAGTATGGAGAATTGGATTAGTAAGGATATGTAGGATATGAAGCAGCACCTGAAGGAAATGCAAGAAGCCATGGAGCCCTTCAAAAATAAGCTAGAAGATATGGAGAAGGTTCTTCTGATGAAGGTAAATAATAAAAACAAAAATGAGGAGATAACGTCTAGAGTCAATGCACTTGTGGAAGAAAAGCTGAAAGATGTGAAAAATCAAATCAGCCATAATGGGCATATGATTAGCATTATTCTCAAGCATAGTAACAAGGGGCTTAAAGTTTCTATTCAAAATCTCAAACCTTTATATGCCTACTTGGAGAGTAGCTTGCTGGAGAATACTATAATCACAATAGATGACATAGCTGGGAGCTCGGGCCTGGGTACCAGAACTCAAAGTGGCATCAAAAGGAAAATTCCAAAGATTCCAAAGGAGATGAAAGCGCTGAAAGATTCCATTGATAAAATGGAAGATATGCAGAAAGAGGCTGAGGAAGCCTTTGAAAGTATAAAGTAGTTTATTTCTGTTCTACGCTGGAAACTAGACTGGAAGCTGTGCCAGAAACTGTGTTTCTTTTTTGCAGTTTTTTATTTTCCTTTGTTGGGTTAATTGGGGTTTGCCGGGGTCCTGCTTTTTGTTTGCAGCAGGATTTCTATGTGTGTAAGGGCTGTAGATGATTATCTCTAGTAATTTTATGTAAAAGGTTTCGGGGTCCTTTCAAAATTTGTATTTACCTTAATCAAAAACCTTTTATGCCATAACCATACATAATCATATTGTGAAAACAAACATGTCTCATTAGATAGATCTAGATAGAAAAATTACCTCTTGTCTATTAGCCACTTCCAATTAGTTCACAATTAGCATCAAAGATTTTAGCCTTTCTGTGATGAATTCAACACGGTATCCAGAAGTGTTCAATTGAGAAATACTCTACAAGTTACATGTAAGTCCTTCAAATCAATAAGCATTGTCACATGTGACCTTATTAGTCAATTTTATTGATCCTTTTCCTTTCCCAAGACATGGTTCATCATTACCAAACTTAACACTACCACCTTTGCAACGATTTAAGGTTTCAAAATTAATTTTATCACCAGTCATGTGATGTGAGAAACCACTATCAATTATCCATCTATCACCTCTACTCATATATGAAATAAGTGTAGTTTTCTCCTCTTCATCATAATCATCTTTCATAGCAACATAAACAACTTCTATATCATTATCAACAGATTTATCAGATTCACTATCAGTTTCTTCTTCAACAATATAACAAGATTTATTACCTTTGTCCTTATAGTCCTTATACCTTATGAAATCTCTATCATCCCTTTTTTCTTTGTACTTTCTTTCTCTTCTTTCATCCTTATCATTCCTGTCAGGGCATCTTGCTGCAATATGACCAACTTTGTTATATGAAAAAAAATTATAGGAAGTTTACCTTTGCATTTTCCTTTTCCTCTCGGTAGTCTTCTGGCCATAAGTGCCTCAAGTTCATCAAGATCATCATCAGAAGTGTCACTGTCACTGTTCACATGTCTTTCTTTTCCTTTCTTTGATTTATGAAGAGTCAATTGTGATTTGAATGCAAAATCAACATTGTGAGGGGTGAAATTATTAAAATTTGATAATTCAAAAGCAGTAAGTCTACCAACTAGACCTTCTAGAGTTAAGTTGTTACCAAGAGTACATTTCAGTTATTGTATTGCAGAAACTCTAATAACATAAATAGGAAGTAGGGTTATCAATACCTTTCTAATAACAATATCATCAGCAATAGTTCCTTTAGCTCCTCTAATAGCATTCACAACCTCCTTAACTCGGCTACAATATTAAACAATAGTTTCACCATCTTACATTTTCATTTCATCAAACTTACCTCTCAAGCTTTCAGATTTGGCTCTTAGTACATTTGTATCACATCCATAGATAACTTCCAGTGTATCCCACATTTTTTTGCAATTTTACAGTCTTTTATGTCTTCAAATTTAGGATAACTTAGGGCCGATGCAATCTCCAACATTGCTTGATTATGTTCTTGTTTTTCTTTCATCTGCTGAGATGTCAACACTGTTGAGACATTTGTGTAATCATTTTCCACATAGTATTTTGTTGCTTCTCCAATTCTATCTAGGTGTAGCTTCATCAAACTTTTCCATGCTGGGAAGTTATCCTTGTTCAGCCTTGGTGCCTCCTTTTTATACATCTTGATATTTAGCTTCAAGTACCTTCAAAATGTTCTTTACAAGCACCACAATGCTATGATACCAATTGTTAGAATGATTTAGAATAACTAAGAGGGGGGGGGGGGGGGGGTCAGCTANAGGGGGGGGGGGGGTGGGTCAGCTATCCTCAGTCCAAAAGTACCAATTCAACTTTCCAACACTTAAACCAACTTAGATCTACTCAACAATCCACTCGGTCTCTATAACATATAATCAGTAACATAAACTTGCACTCCACTGTCCTAAAGTAATCAACTTGCAAAATATAAAAATCTTAACAGTAAACACATCAAATAAAATTCACGCAAGTATGACAGTAGGATTTAATGTGGAAACCCAATATGGGGAAAACCACCAGTAACATGCTACCAATCTTTCACTCTTCTGAAGTGAGCTCTGTGAGGAGAAAACCCTGTTAAAGGTTACAATACACACTTTTGAATGTGACCCTGTTAAAAGTGAGCCTTTTTAGAGGACTTAGATCATTCCATAAGAATTTCACCTTGATTAAAGGATTTACAATATGACTGTTAGGTCAACCTTGGTTAAAAGTGAAGACATTATATTTTTTCATTAGTATATGAAAGGAAAAACATGATAAACACCATCGGTTTATACTACACCGACAAACAGGGCACAACACTACTTGATGACAAGGTTACCAATACTGCTAAGTACAAAGCATCCCGACGAACACTATTCAATGCTACCCAATGACAAAAAGGATGAAGGAACCCGATGAGTAACCAACAGTGCAAATCGACGAAACAACCAAGAGTGGAACCCAACATATGAAGGGAACCTGATGATCAGTTCAAAGAAGGAACACCGACATACTTTCAATTCACATAGATGAGAAAGAACCGACCGTCAGTCAAATCCTGCAAAAAGTGGATCTAACTTTCCACATCAAATAAATCATTGAAGTTTTATATTTAGCTTCTTGATTTGTTTTAAATCCATTACGTGAGGAAAAATAAATGTAATTATTATTATTTTTATTAGTTTAACTGATTTAAAACATGCAAACTAAAGGATCAAGGTCAAGTTTTATACCTTGGATCTAGAGTTAACATTATAATGCGTGATTCTAAAATAGGTCAAATATTTGTATAAATAGATGCTCAATTAATTATGAACATTTTGTTCGATGATGATTGTAGCCACTAAGAGCATCTAAGGATCAGATAAGAGAATTCATGCAGGAGCACAAAAAAGGATCATATAAGTTTTCAAGAACAGAACCAAGGCTACCGACAAGCAGGAAAAGGTATTAATCAATCACTATAGGTGATATACATATACTTTAAGCTTTAATGGATATGTAATAAGAAATTATAGATTACATACAGTTAGGTCATACACATTGTACTCATTCTAACAAGTGTAGTACACTTAAGAAATCCTTTCAAGGAAGGTGGACTTAACAGTCCTATTGTAAATCTCTTAACCGAGTGCACACTACATCAGTGTTGCTAAAGCTCTTAATAGATTAGATCCTAATAGGTCTCCACATTAATAATCCTAATAGGGTAAATCATAAAAATTATCAAATTGTAAGCCTTAACCAGCTCCCTTCCATTCTGCAGATAGTGAAGTTTTGTGGGTGCCATCCCCACCGCAATTTTTACTTCCTAACAAGAGTTTTCTGCGATATCATATCTTGTGTTATGTGTATATTAAATTCATGAATATTTCTATGAATGTTGCATACAATTAAGTTTATGAACTAATAATACATGCATAAGAAAGAACAACATATATGGTTGGTAATACAATAAAGATTGATTACTAATGATGAAAAGTGAAAAGTGTTAAAAGTTTTAGAGGTACTGATTCACCCTTCCCCTCTCAGTACTACTTCCCATTAATCCCAACAATTGGTATTAGAGCTAAGTCTCTTCTTGGAAATCTTAAAGGCTTAAGAGAAAAGGTCATACAATGGAGAAGTACAAACTTGATAAAAATATTGAGAATAAAAAGCTTGAAATTTAGATGTTCTATGAACAATATAAAGAGGCAAGAATCAAGATGAGAAAGCTATTGGATGAGAGAAAAGGTATAGCAACTCAGAGCAATGGAAAATATTATCAGGAAGAAGAGATTCTAGATTTCTTTGAATCTTCAGGATCAAATACAAGCAAAGCATCAGATACATCAGATGAAAACATCACAAATCTAAAGGAGATCAATGAACATCTGACAGAGAAAATAAAGATGCTACAAATTGGTCAAGAGAGCCAGATGGTAAGAATGATTGATGTGATGAGTTCTACTAGACAGGATGAAATAGAAAGAACACTAGCTATTGATGACAGGAGGAAGATTACAGATAAGCTACAAGAAAATGAGTCAGAAATTCAAAGACATGTTGAACATCACCATCAGATTACAAATTAGATTATTCTTATGAGTCAAGAAGAAAATAGAATGAATATAGAACTCATTGAAAGAGTATAGACTATCAGTGAACTAAGAGAACAGAATGAAAAACTAAAGCATGAGGTTAGAGTTCAGCAACAACATAAATAAATTATCAAAAAGGCTAAAGAAAGCAATAAAAGAATGGATGACTTTCTTGAAGGACAACGAAGAGTTAACAACAACAACGGTCTAGGTTTTACCGAAAATGGAGAATCATCAAATCAAGCCAATCCAAAGAATTTCTATGAAAATTCAAGACCAAGAAATCTTACATGCAAACATTGGGGAAAGCAAGGGCACACATCAAATGTATGCAGATGCAAAATGAAAGTTATTCCTAAATCTACATCTTCATTCATAGGATTCTATTATAAATGTAACAAGAAAGGACATAAAGAATATGAATGTAAGTCTAAGATGGAACAACCAAAGAAGGAAACCTACATGGACAAATACTATCCTACATGCAAAAATGAATAGGCACACAAGTCTTGAATGCTAGAAAAATAAAAGACAAGCATGGAAACCTAAAGGTCAAGAAACTCCTTATCAGCCAAAGATAATTGGTAATTAGTATGTATGGGACTACAGTAAAAGCATATATCCCAATGGAAACACCATTGAAGATATTTGGAGGGATAGAGACAAAATGTGAAGAAAAACTTCAAACAATGATGAAGCTGGACCAAGCAATGCAAATGATGATACCCCATCCAATGGATCTGGTGACATCACCACCCCCACTTAAGAAGAAAAAGTAAGGAAATGCACTACAAAAATTCATATTTTGCATAAGTTCCATTATACAAATTGATAGATAGTCAAAATCTGCATGAATAAAGATGCATGCTATGTTACTTGTTACAATTTTGAGAAAACAACCCCGTCAGTAAACACATACCAAAAATCATCGATGAACATAAAAGGATGAGTTGTGTACACTTTCTGAGAATTTTCAGTCAACATATAAAAAGGCTAAGTCGCTAATGTAATCCGACACCCGTCGGTAAGAAAGCAAAGTTACAAAAGTTGTCTTGACACTACACCGAGATCCTTCGGTGAAAGAAACAATCTTAATAGCTATCCTGAGCATCCCGTCAACACAAAGAATGCTATTTGAGAGTCTTCCCAATGAAATCTGTCTTCATGACCCAAGGATTTTTTGAGCATTTATGATAGACTTAGGGCAAAAGTCAATAAATACTCGACGGATGGACTTAAATTTTTCACACGTGATTTGAGAAAGTAGAGCAGAGAAAAAACATAGCAAAAAGAGAGCATTTAGCAGAGCGACCTCAACTTGATCCAATACACTCCAAAATAGATCACTCACCAGTCACACAGATCGAAGTAAGTACTGAGCACACTGAAGAACTCTGTTATCATTTTTGAAAAAGCCCTAAATTCAAAACACGATGGCAACCACTTCAAGAATAGTAAAATTGAAGAATGATAAGAAGAATGCCATTAAGTTGATAAAGAATAGCACCTATGTGGAACTAAATAAATGATATGCCTAGAAATCACATTGCAACCCGATGATTCTTACGCATTTTCAAAAATTCTACGTAGGGTTTCGCTGATAAAAGATGTAAGGTTGTATATCCACTGCAAGATCACTGAGATTGGTGATCTAGAGATGGATGAAGCTTACACGAAGCTGTGTGATGAAAAAGGCAACCTAAAGAAAGAACACAAGCATCTGGAAGTAAAAGGGATAAAAAATTCCCTATATTTCTCAAGGGTTTTCAAAACTGATTGGATTAGGTTAGTTCTGAGAAGAATGCATGACCAGAAGTTATGGTTGGATGAACCCAAGAAAATCACAAAGGATGTGTTACATGATGTAACATGTTACCCCATAACTAACAAACCTAAGGCACATAAGCATCCCTCTCGACTGGAAGTTGAAAAACTCACCAATGCTATGTGGGATAATAGAGGACTTAAGGTGAATACCATCATCGATGATTAATTGAGGTTCGGTGCATGTGTGATAGGTTACAAAATATTCCAAGCTAGCATGCTAAACAACATAGCATCAACAACAGTAAGCACAACTCACAAGATTATCACAAAGGGAATACAGATGGATCTATGTGAGATCCCGCTGAAGCAAGTTGATGAAAACATGACAACAATCAGGTCAGCAAAGACAAACACATGTAAGTTCAGTTCGCTTATAATGTGTATAATCTTTTACTTTAAAGAATACTTTCCTTCAGTTGGAAAAGTGAAGTGGGATACCACCAAACCAATCACAATATAGATAAATGACTACATCAAGTCACTAGGTGACAAATTTGATTCAGTAATGAATGCATACTTCCTTGACTTCAAGGAAAAGATGATGGAGAGAGTGAGGATCCATGAATAATTGATTGAAAAACATAGGGATGAGATATGTTTTATGGTGGATACATATTTTATTCACATTAAACCAGTTGTACCAAGAACATCTTGGTTACCACCTCTTGACTATGAAATTAACATAGATCAAGCAAAAAATACAATTGATGCATTGATGAATGAACCACTTGACAGTAAACAACCAAGATTTGGAACTTAAGATAAAATCAGGCCTAGTCATCAAGAAGACTGTCAACAAGAAAAAAAAGATGGTGAAAAATCTTGAGAAGATGTTGTCGGTAAATGAGGAGGAGAAAGAACAAACAGAGGAAACCGAGGAACATGGTGCCATCGGTGCAGAGGAAGATAAAAAAGGATTAGATTTTTTAAGCCACAGAGTCTGATGTGCCTCCACCTCCAACCAAGACACCAAGGAAAACAACAACTCAAAGGACAAGGAGCCAAACAACAAAAGATACTACACCTTTAAAGAAAGGTCAAGTGAGGACCTATAAGAGGAAACAACAAATAGAGAAGCAAACAGAGAAGGAAACATAGAAATGAACACCTACCAAAAGGAGGAAAAGACTGGTCAGGACCAAAGCTGACATAGAATATTCAAAACAGGATGAGCCTGACATAGAAAAGAAAAGCTTGGCCCCTCCAAAAATGGATGAAATTGCTGCAACAGGAACCATGACTGCTAGAAAAATTAGACAATGGGAAAAATTGGAGCCCGAGGACCAACATAAGATACAAGATGCAATAATCAGGGCTATGGTAAAATTCAAGTATGTACCAGTTGAGTTTGTCAACAAAATATCCAAAGAACTGGGTGATAGAATATCTCAACAATGGTCTTATGCTTTGCACACCAAAAAGGAAGCAAGGGAGAGGGTACTTGTCACACTGATGCCTCCTGAATCCAAAATGGAAGAAATAAAAGAAATAATGAAAAATCATTCAAATAAGTTTGTGGCAAAGATAAGAGCCTACAAGGTGATACAAGACAAATTTATAGAGCTGGATAGCATGACCAAAGCTAAATGCAGACAGGTTCTTAATCTATCGGTAGAGTAAACAAGTTGTGAGAATCAATTACTTCTCACCGAGACACCTTATATAGAGGAGAAGAAAGATAAAGAAAGTCCTAAGCACATTTCTTTGGATAATGTTGAAGATATGGAGCCCATTGACTTGGATAAAGTCATAGATGATCTTGAAATTCAAGATATCACTCATTATGATTCTGATAAAGATCTATAGAAGGAAGATGATGTAATATTTATATCTCTTGAGGATCAAGAAAAACAACAAGCATTGAAGACACCTAGGACATAATGACATGGATGTTGCTGATGAGATATGGCCTGACACATCCATCATTGACATAAAAGGATTGGAACCCATAGATCAAATACAAAAGATGAAGATGTCACTGCTCAACAAGCTAAAACTGATGAGCAGGACACAACTCTAGATGCAGCACAAACTAGCACACAAAATAATATGCTAGTATTGATGAAGGCCATCAATTTGCTAGAAGGTAATGAAGAATATACTACAACAGATACAAGCATACCCAAGAAAAAGGGTGATGCATAAATAAAAGACACAATAGATGAACCAAAAGTTACAACTGCAGATCAAGCTGCAACGATGATCATTGAGACAAGTCTACTAATCAGAATAAAGAAGAAGAAAAACAAGTAGAGAAGGAAAAGTAGAAGGAGAAGAGTGAAGAAGAAAAGACAGATGATTATCAAAAGAAAATTGAAGAAAAATTTTCTGATACACCCAAGGTCAATGAAGAGACGTCTTCACATAACTGATAGGTGAACCCTGAGCAGAAAGCACAAGTAGATTCATCTACAAAGCCTTTACCGAGCACCTCAGAGAAAACAAATGAACTAGCAATGGTAGTTCATACATCTGCCTCTACTCAAATCTGAAGGAAGAAGAAGAGAAAGAACAAGAATCTAGTCACTCTAGATGAAGTAATTGAGATTCCAGTATGTGATTCTAGAACATTGGATCCTACCGAGTTGATAAAGTATGCAAGACTTTATGAGAGGAAAGCCATGCAGGATAAGTTGCAAAAATCCACAAAATAAGCAAAGGTACTTGAAGTTACAAAAGGAATACTCCATAAAATTGTACCTGATACATATGTTGATCAAACAACCCCCATGCTTGATCAATTAGTGGCTCTAACCGACGCTATCACATCTCAGAATATAGATGCTGAAAAGGCTATGGAAGAAAGACTTGAACAAAAATATGAATTCAAGTTAGCAAAGAAGATAAGACAAGAAGTGACACTACAAAAGGTGAAGCTATCTGAACTGGTAAGCACATTAGAAACAATAATTTTAGAAGCTATAGCCTTAATTCAGAAATAGTGTAGGTTAGATAAACTCACAAAGGAGTATACCGACAAGATAGCACAAATTGATGCTGATCTTCAAGCAAGTGCACAAGGTATCACAAACAATGAAGATGCAATCAAATTGCACCAAGACCAGCTCAAGCAAGCTAGGAAATTGAGACAAGACATACAGATTGCAGAAACAAAGTTCAGAGATGAGGTGAATGAGCTTCAAGCTCAACTCTTACCAACTCTCACATTACTGTAAAAGCATATGACAGAGGCAAGAACACTTATTTCCACCCTGGAAATGTCTGTCATAGACATCATTTATGATATGCATGCCAGAATTGAGCTAGAGCACATGGCACTAGAACTCCTCAAAGAAAAATGGGAGAAAATGCTAGAAGATATCAAAAACAGTCACTCCCACATTCTTGACACTCTATAAGTTACACATTTTTGACAACTTATAAGTTGTACATTTTTGTCATGATTATCAAAAAAGAGGGAAATGATATGTTCAGTTTAGTAAAACGGGGGACATGATATGATATGTACATTTAGTCATTAGAAAGAGGAAAGAAGAAAAAGGGGAATGTATATTACAAAGGTAAGTATACATGTACATATACTTATACTATACCGATGCATACAGTTGGGGGGAGTCATACAATGACAAGGATATATACACGGTGTACATACTAAACACTTTAGTATTATGCACATATTAGTTTTTGATACTAATGTCAAAGGGGGATATTGACGACGTTATATTTTTCTATTAGTATATGAAAGGAAAAACATGATAAACACCATCGGTTTATACTACACCGACAGACTGGGCACAACACTACCCGACAACAAGGTTCCCAATACTGCTAAGTACAAAGCATCCCAACGAACACTATTCAGTGTTACTTGATGACAAAAAGGATGAAGGAACACGACGAGTAACCAACAGTGCAACCCGATAAAACAACCAAGAGTGGAACCTGACAGATGAAGGGAACCCAATGATTAGTTCAAGGAAGGAACACCGATAGACTTTTAGTTCATACCGACAAGCAAGAACCGACAGTCAGTTAGATCTTGCAAAAAGTGGATCTGACTTTCCACATCAGATAAATCACTGAAGTTTTATATTTAGCTTCTTGATTTGTTTTAAATCCATTACATGAGGAAAAAGCAATGTAATTATTATTGTTTTTATCAGTTTAATTGATTTAAAACATGCAAACTAAAGGATCAAGGTCAAGTTGTATACCTTGGATCTAGAGTTAACATTGTAATGCATGATTCTAAAATAGGTCAAATACTTGTATAAATAAATGCTCAATCAATTATGAACATGTTGTTCAATGATGATTGTAGCTACTGAGAGCATCTAAGGATGAAATAAGAGAATTCATGCAGCAGCACAGAAAAGGATCATATCAGTTTTCAAGAACAGAACCAAGGCTACCGACGAGCAGGAAAAGGTATTAATCAATCTCTATAGGTGATATACATATACTGTAAGCTTTAATGGATATGCAATAAGAAACTATAGATTTCATATAGTCAAGTCATACATATTGTACTCATTCTAACAAATGTAGTACACTTAAGAAATCCTTTCAAGGAAGGTGGACTTAACAGTCCTATTGCAAATCTCTTAACTGAGTGCACACTACATCAGTGTTTCTAAAGCTCTTAACAGACTAGATCCTAATAGGTCTCCACATTAATACTCCTAACAGGGTAGATCATCAGAAGTGATCAAATTGTAAGCCTTAACTGGCTCCCTTCCATTCTGTAGATAGTGAAGTTTTGTGGGTGTCATCCCCACTGCAGTTTTTACTTCCTAATAGTAGTTTTCTTCTATATCATATCTTGTGTTATGTGTCTATTACTTTCATGAATGTTTCTATGAATTTTGCATACAATTAAGTTTATGAACTAATACTACATGCATAAGAACAATAGACATGGTCGGTAATACAATAAAGATTGATTACTAATGATGAAAAGTGAAAAGTGTTAAAAGTTTTAGAGGTACTAATTCACCCCTCCCCTCTCAGTACTACTTCCCATTAATCCCAACAAAAAGGATTTTGACTGACACAATGGTTAGAAAGTAACAGTAGATTGATCTAAAACATACAACTCAATTTGCAAATATAGATCCACTTTTTCTCAAATGCTAATTCACTGACTGGCCTCCATTGTCATCTCTATCACTCAAATCTCTTGGAAATCTGTCAAGCAATCACCACTGTGCAGTACTATACTTCTCTTCTCAGTCTTCTTCTTAGATTTTCCAATCAACTGAATCAACCTCTTTTTATTACCATAACCTACAATTAGGTTAATCTTATACCTCTCTGATCAGATAGCTAGATATTTTTTTTCTTAATCATCACCGTAGATCTTACGGTTTGGTCAGATCCAACGAATCCTTCCAACATTTCATTCTCCTTATATCTTGTAGAATACATCTTAAAACTCCTTCTTGAATCCATACATAAAAGTGGTTAAACATATGTTAAATGATCATTTAATTCTCCACAACGATTATCCTTATCTTAAATACACTTTACATATCCCAAAAATTCAACTATGTCGGCTGAGATCTCAAATATTTCTCAAACTATTAAAATATCAACACTCAGTCATCACTGTGTTTTTCTGCTCGATCGTCACTAGATAAATCAGTAATTACTGACGCTCAGTAAATAATGATGCTCGGTCGAAACTGAATTTTCTCAGCATGTACTGGCGCTCGGTCGACACTTGCATCACTCAACACAAACATAAGTTCCTTAATCTTCTATTCTGCTGCTCGGTCAAGACTAAGCTTTTAGTCTTCCAATCTTCACTTGGTATTAAAGATAAACAACATATTACCTTGTTAATGTTTGTAGCTTCATTCGTATGATCATTAGAATACATATAATATATGTTGATTAATAATAATATAATATATATGTTATATTATTATTAATCATATGAAATTTAATATTTAATATTAAATTATTATATCATTATTCTTAATTAATAATTGATTGATGAAACATTATAAGATTGATTAAATTATAATTAGTGTGAAGAGGTATGTCATTTCTTATATATAATAATGAATAACATGTCCCATGAAGGGACATGTCTCTCCTATCCTCATTCCCAATATAAATTAAAGAGAGATTGTTGCAATTGAAAAACACATACAACATAGAGCGTTATTACATTTTCAGCTATTGTAAAAACTTAACATGGTATCATAGCCAAACTGCAAATGTAAAAGAGTAGTGTTGATGGTGAATGTGTGACTGTCTCAAAAAATATAGTCTCGGTAAAAGGACCATATATCACAATTGCACCGTTGGATTTTTCTAAATTTTGGATATGTTGGTGAAAACCGAATTTCAAATAATCTCACCACAACGATTAGAAAGAAAGTTTTGGATTCAAAAGTTATGATGGACTATGTATGGGTCTATGTGAAATTTATGAAAACAACTTTCATTAAAGAGATATATTAATTTGTTATGATTGTTGTCAAGAAATAAAAAAGAAGCATGCATTTAAGGAAGGGTGTCTATTTATATAAAGAAAGCATCAATTATATAGTGTCAACTCTCTTGGATAAATCATGGCATTTCATAAGAAGACATGATAATTGTTCAAAGATATAAGAGTGGGAATTGTACATTGTGGGGGGGAGAATAATGACCAATGTTACATTTCCCTGCTTAGTGTGGGGAGATAATTGAAAGGGGAGATGTCTCTCAAATAATATGATAAGGTGTCTTATGATTTTATGTATATGGACCTTCATTGAAGCAATTTGTGTCAAGGATGTTGATGCACAGATAAGTATTTATTATCTTTGAATATTACATTTATCTACTCATTATTGTCTCTCTCTCATCTGTATTTTTATACGTACTATAAGAGCTATTTGTCTTGATCTTTTTTCGAGATTCTCTTGCACGAAAAAGAAGATTAGATTCAGAGGGAGTCTGAATCTTCAGAGGTGACTTTGGATGAGGAGCTAAAAGATAGATATCAGACTCAGAGGGAGTATGACAATTTATCTTATGAAATATTGGATGATCAACAGATTGATATTGGCTCAATGAGTTCTTCTCTATGAGAGAAGTTCGAGGTTAAACCCCTGTTACCCTTTGCGCCGAGGCATGATGGATGTCATGTGTGTGACTCCATATTTTTTAATGGGCTTGCCCCCTGTGTAAATCATGAGGAAGTGATGAATTCCAAATGATTATCACTTGTATTTGTTAAATTTATTGAAAGGTGACGATCTTACAATAACTTGATCTTCTGTCATGATAGACATCTTATGATGGCTGAAATAGATCATGATAGATGATATGAATGTTCCTATGGTAAGTGCACATTACCTATGGACATATTTTAAGTACTTGGTGGACATCATGTAACTTGATGTCGGTAGGCCATTACTCTGAGCACTTGGTGAATATCATGCAACTTGATATTCTGCATGCCAATGCTCTTGATATCACGAGATGATATCTTTGTAAACTTTTGATTACTTGGTGGAAATCATGTGACTTGATATTGGTAGGAAAATACTCTAAGCACTTGGTGAATATCATGTGACTTGATATTCTTCAAGCCAATGCTCCCGATATCATGAGATGATATATTTGTAAACTTTTGAGTACTTGGTGGACATCATGTGACATGATGTTGGTAGGCCATTACTCTGAGTATTTGGAGAATATCATGCGACTTGATATTCTGTGACAAATACTTCCAATATCATGAGATGATATTTATAAATAATTTTGAGTTATGGTGAATATCATGAGAGTTGATATTCTTGGTCAGACCATATCTCTGATATCATATTGAGGTGATATCTAAAATATGTTTTTTGAGTTATGGTGAATATCATGAGACTTGATATTCTCGGTCAGACCATATCTCTTGATATCACGATGAGGTGATATCTTCTCTCTTTAAAGTAATGGATCTTTTGTTAATCATATTTTTTATGAATTTTATCTTCCTTAACTAAGAGGGAGTGTTGATGTTTTGTGTAGATATGGTAAGGGTCATAAGTGTTGACACGGGAGACCACTACACATTTTGTTTGATCATCCTCCCTAGCTAAGATGGAGTGTTAATGTTTGTAGCTTCAGTCGTATGATCATTAGAATACATATAATATATGTTTATTAATAATAATATAATATATATGTTATATTATTATTAATCATATGAAATTTAATATTTAATATTAAATTATTATATCATTATTCTCAATTAATAATTGATTCATGAAACATTATAAGATTGATTAAATTATAATTAGTGGGAAGAGGTATGTCCTTTCTTATATATAATAATGAATAGATATGTCCCATGAAGGGACATGTCTCTCCTATCCTCATTCCCAATATAAATGAAAGAGAGATTGTTGCATTTGAAAAACACATACAACATAGAGTGTTATTACATTTTCAGCTATCCTAAAAACTTAACATACCTTGCCATGGTGTAATATAATCATGTACCCATTGTAGTTTCTCATAACTCAACCATTTCACCAGATCTCCTTTTTATCTCCTCTTTTCAGACCTTATTCATCAATCAATTGATATGACACTTTACTAGATAACAATTGTCTCACTAGTTAAGGTTGGACATCAATGGCAATATAAAAATTGTAGCTTCCAACATAAAGGACATCTTTAGATAGAATAAAGTGAGTGGAAGGAGATGTAGGTGGATGAATCAGATTCCATAATTCAACATTGAACTCAAAATAACCAAACTTGTGAGGGGGAAAGGTTTGGGAAAAATAATGGAAGAATCTAATTTGAAAACAGTTCAAGTTAACCATGTTGATATTGACAATGCAATCCTAATAATTGAAATGGTACCTTGGTATAAAAAAATGTATATTATTTGAAACATATGTGATGTTAGGTGGGATTGAGTTCAAATAATAAAATATCACTAAAATTGCAGGCATCTAGATATATATTGATTGAAAAAGACTTGTATTGGAAAAACTTTGAAGGAGTAATTTTATTTTGTCTTGATGAATGGTGCAGGAGAAACCACCTCTCGATCTTATCTAAGGAAGGAAATACAGTGAAGGATAGCATGATGGATTTAGGAAATATTATGATGTTTCATTTTTTTTATAATAAAGATGTCCCCCAATTTGTAACTCAATGTCTTGGAATGGTGTATTATAAACCACCATGGACATATGAGCCAAGGGGCAGTAGTTGTCATCCTTGGGGGTTTGAGAGTCCTTCTAGGAATATTTTTTAGTGTTTCCAATAATTTTAATAAAGGCCCATGGCATGGAGGGTCCAGTTGCTAAAAGAATGCAACTTTTGTAAATCTTGTAAAAAAATGCAATTTTGCATTTTGACAACTTTTCTTGTCAAATATGCATTTTTGTCCCAACGGATTCCAAATTTAAAATGGTGGTTAGGAACCTTTGGAGATGTCTATTTATATCCCAAAAACCTCATTTTGATATGGTTGGGATTATTGTATGGAGGGTAAATCACTGAAAGCAATAAAAATCGTTCATATTTCCTGTACTGCGTGTGTTTCTTTCTTGGTATGGACATGTACGGGTTCATTGGGGCCTCAGACTAATTTGTTAATTTTATACACATTAATATCTTTAATTAACAGTTTATTTGAGGAGTTGAAGTGATCTAGAATAGAAGCTATTCAAATTCCTTGTGCACTGGTCTGAGGAATTATGAGAAACCCTCCAAAACAAGGGTTTGGGATTCAAATGGCCATAACTTGTATGTCCACCATTGAAAATTGATGATTTTTTTGGAATAAAAGTTATGCCCATGTACTTTAAGATTCCTAAATGTTGTTTTGTGAAGATGTAGGGATAGTGGGAAATATGATGCCCTAGGTGGACATTTAGATGTGGCCACGTACAGTTTGCCGGCTGAAGACATAGAGTTTTTGGTTGATGGGTGTTGAACAAAGGGATGCCCCTTTAGATTTTGAGATTTTTTGTATGCCCCTTAATTATAAGATACTTTTTTGGTGAGACAGTAGATTGTGATGGTGGTTCCTTTGTAAACCAAGGCCTAATTACCCACTTTAGTTCTCTGATCATCTACAAATTTGATCCCCTTGTTGTGGGAGTCAGAAGAAACCACTTTGGGGGATTGTGAAGAACCCAAAATGGTGCAGGGGCACCAAGGAAATTCAATCTAACTATGAAGAATTTGAAGATAGTCAGTGAGGATCAAAGGGAAAATAAGATGGATAAATATTCCATGCATATCAATTACAAGATATTAGAGCCTATAATGCTTTTTAATGTCATGAAATGACATTTCAATGTAAAGATTGTGTTAATGGCCTAAAGGCACAAATTACTTGTAAGTGGACCAATAGTGTCCAAGAATAAACTTGAGGTTCTAGGAGTTTAGAATAGGTCAATGAATAAGTCTAAGGCATTAGAGGTAATTAGGTTGAAGTTTGGAATTCAAGAAGGCCATTTTAATAAGTTTTAAATTTCAAATTTTGAATATAAACGACTAGTTTAGTATTGTGGAGGGAAGTTAAGTTTAGTGTTAAAATCATTAGAATAATCCATCAAACTGATCAAAAGAGGTTATGGAAGTTGAGGAAAGGTCATTTTTAAGGAAAAATAATCCAATGTACAGGGAGATCCGGTGTAGCACAAATTGTTACAGGAAATAAATAAAATCTTAGAATTTTGCAAAGTTTTGTGATGTGTTACTTGCTTGGAAATAGATGATCTAGTTAGATTGATGTATTGATGCTACAAGAGTCTTTCCTTATCAGTTTGAAGGCACTTTGGATGAATTTTTCATTTTTATTAATCCATTTTATTTCTCTTTGATAGCACTGTCATAGTTTGAGGACTTAGAACTCACTGTTTTGATAGGAAGTTAACAAAGATGAATACCATTACATGAAAGTGAAGGCCTAACCTTCATGGAATGATTGTATCTAACATGTATAAGTATGCATCTAACCAATGAAGTGTAGGAGTAATGCAAGGAGTGATCATAGTCATAAAAATGGAGAAAATGTATTGAATTTGGAGGCATAGGTATAACATCGAATGATCTAGTCAAGTAAGGGGTAAATTTAATTATTTGGGATGTCTTATAATGTTTATTTATTGGTGAATAAAGTTTTTTTTTTCCTAGGAGTGTTTGGTAATAAGACATTTGAGAATTCGTAGAATTAAGGGTTTGGAATACCAAAATTGCGGCTATTAATGTTGCAGAGGGTTTGGGGCTAATTCCTTTTGGATTTGAGTTATTTACAACATAATAAGAGATTTCCTAGAGTTAGGAGTTGTTGGGAGGACACTTCCTTTGTTAAATTGCCCTTTTTCATGATAAGTGACAGGGTATAGACCTAGAGAAGAGACATTGGTCTAAAGAAACATACTGAATTCTTGCGATAGAAGGTTGTATGCATTAATGGGTGTCTAAAAGTGACAATAAGTAGTGTGGTTCTTTGGGAATATTTCAAGTTATGCTTTTGTGAAGCTTTCTGCAGGGCTACTAGATTGACAATTAGGCCTCTGGATAATTTGGAGAAGATTGGAGAGTTGGGAACCTTTGGTGTTGTAAATAACCTTGAAACCTATCAAATCCTTTTAAATACAATCTATATACATCACTCATTACACCTTGAGTCAATTGGAGAAGCATAGACACATTTGGGTTCAATTAAAGCATCTAAGGGTTTGGGAAAAAATAGTTAACCTTTTCAAAATTGTAACCTTGTAGTTGGGCTATTCATCCACCACCATTACCTCTACATCAAGTGGTATCAGAGCTTAGGAAGGGTCTTGTGGAAAGGTTGTGAATGTGGTCTTGAGAACCTTGTTGATTTGGATCCTTAGTTAGCCATTGGAGTTGAAGTATCCTTTGAGGAGAAGCACTTGATTTGATCCAACTTGTCAAGGAGATCAAGAACCATGTCTGAAGGAGAAGAAGAGTTGCCCACAAGGATGGCAAACATGGAGTTGGAAAGGATAGTGAAAGAGAAATTGGCAGGTAACAAGAGGTTGAAGGCTACATTGGAATAAAAGGAGAAGGAGAAAAATGAGAAGGAAAAGATGATGAAAACAATGATGGAAAGACTCTCAATATTAGAGAAGAGGGATAAAGGCATCAGACAAGATGATGGAATAAGTGGAAGAAGAAGTACCCAAAGAGGAAGAACAATTAGATCCTGAAGATCTAAGGATGGCTAGGTTTGAAAAAGCCATAAAGAGTGGAGATACAAGGGCAAGAGCATATTTTCCTACGTATGGAGGAAAGATGGATGATGAAGAGTTGATAGATTGGTTCAGTACCATTGAGAATTTCTTTGAATGTGAAGATGTTGAGGAAGGATAGAGGTCAAAGATTGCAAAGTAAAAGTTGAAGGGACACACTCTACTATGGTGGGATTATTTTCAAGCAGAGAGATGGAAGAATGGAAAGCCCAAGATCACATCTTGGTACACTATGATGGATAATACGAAGGCACAATTTTTTCCCAATGATTATAGGGTGTAGCTATACAAGAAGTTGTATGGTCTAAAGCAAAAAGACATGGAAGCACAAAGGTACACTGAGGAGTTTCATAAATTGGACATAGGGGTGAGTCATGAGGAAGACATTGAAGAGAAGATTGTAAGGTACATGGGGGGGACTTAGGTTTAATATCCAAGATTAACTTAGTCTTGCTGCCCCTAGATCAGTGGTGGAGTGTTATAAATTGGCCATAAAGGCTGAGGAGAAGATAAAGAGAAAGAAAGAGAGACAAAGTGGTGCAAGAGGAGGATCTTCTATGAGAGGAAGAGGTGGTAGAGGTAATACTAATTTTCAGAAAAGAAGTGATAGAGAAAAAGATAAACTATACACATCGGAGACAAGAGGGTGATATAGAGGTGGAAGAAGTGGAGTATTTATAGGAAGGTGTTTCAGTTGTAATGTGGTGGGTCACCAATCCTTTAGATGTTCTAAGTGGAATGAAGACAAAGGTAGAGATAGAAGGGTACACTTGTTAGAAGAGGAAACCAGAAAAGAGGAGCAATGTGAGCCTATCATGGCATTACTAGTAGAAAATAATGTTTATTGATGGGAAGAGGATAACCATGGCATCCACAAGTGAGTACCTTTAGATCAAGTTGTTTGGTAAAGGATAAGGTATGAAATCTCATCATTGATTCAGGAGCACATAGTAATCTAGTTTCTTATGAAGTTGTTCATAGATTGCACTTAAAGACATTTCAACATCCTAGACCATACTATGCCACATGGGTGAGTAAAGATCAGAATATTTTGGTGAGAGAGCAAGTGTGGATTGAATTTTCAGTAGGAGGCTATAAGGATAATGTTTTATGTGATTTGATAGACATGTCATGTGGGCATATTATTCTAGGTAGACCATGGAAATATCTAAGAAGAACAATACATGATGGGTATACTAATTCATATTTAGTTCACAAGAATGGTGTCACATACAAAATGAAACCCTTCAGAACTCATGAAAGGGAAGATATATTGATGTCTTTTGGATAGAGGATTGATATGTAAAAGAAGGGTCAAGGTCAGTATGATACTGGTTAGAATGGGATGGATAAGTTGCAGATTAGGGAAGGACATGATAGTCCAAAGAATAGAGGACTGATTGAACATTATTTTGTGTTGATTAGGGTAGTGAAATTTCATATTGGTAAACCAAGGAATGGTGATGAGATTGGTAGAAGGCAGGGTCAACATGACTCATATAATGGGCCACAAGTGCAGGCGTTTCCAAAGCAACATTGTCATCCACAAGGACAGTCAACCAATAAAATTTTTTCTTCTAATAATTTGTGTGTGAATACAGGTTGGAAGAGTGTGATAAAGAAGACTACTTTGGGGGAGTTTTGGCTCCCTATGTCTCTGATTGATCAAAGGACTGAAAGGAGGACAAGCAAGAGCAACTCTTGGGACAAGAGTTTCATTGGAGGTGGGGAGAATGGTGAAGGGGCACCAAGGAAATTCAATACAACTATGAATAATTTGAAGACAATCAGTAAGGATCAGAGGGAAAAGAAGATGGATAAAGATTCTATGCATATCAATTACAATATATTAGAGCCTATAATGCTTTCTAATGTTAGGAAATGACATTTCAATGTAAAGATTGTGTTAATGGCCTAAAGGCCCAAATTACTTGTAAGTGGACCAATAGTGTCCAAAAATAAAATTGAGGTTCTAGGAGTTTAGAATAGGTCAATTAATAATTCTAAGGCATTAGAGGTCATTAGGTTGAAGTTTGGCATTCAAGAAGGCCATTTTAATAAGTTTTAAATTTCAAATTTTGAATATAAACGACTAGTTTAGTATTATGGAGGTAAGTTAAGCTTAGTGTTAAAATCCTTAGAATAATCCATCAAACTGATAAAAAGAGGTTATGGAAGTTGATGAAAGGTCATTTTTAAGGAAAAATAATCCATTGTATAGGGAGATCTGGTGTAGCACGAACTGTTACAAGAAATAAATAAAATCTTAGAATTTTGCAAAGTTTAGTGATGTGTTACTTGCTTGGAAATAGATAATATAGTTAGATTGATGCTTTAGGAGTCTTTCCTTATCAGTTTGAAGACACTTTGGATGAATTTTTCATTGTTTTGAATCCATTTTATTTCTCTATCACAACACTGTCACAGTTTGAGGACTTAGAATTCACTATTTTGATAAGAAGTTAAAAAAGATGAATATAATTCCATGAAAGTAAATTCCTAAACTTCATGGAATGATTGTATCTAAAATGTAAAATTATGTATCTAACCAATGAACTGTAGGAGTAATGCAAGGAGTGATCATAGTTAGAAAAATGGAGAAAATGTATTAAATTTGGAGGCATAGGTATAACAGTGGATGATCTAGTCAAGTAAGCGGTAAATTTTATGATTCAAGATGTCTTATAATATTTATTTATTGGTGAATAAAGTGTTTGTTGTGCCTAGGAGTGTTTGGAAATAAGACATTTGAGAAGCCCTAGAATTAAGGGTTAAAAATACCAAAATTGGGGCTTTTGATGTTGTAGAGGGTCTAAGGCTAGTTCCTTTTGTATTTGTGTCATTTAAAACATAATAAGAGACTTCATAGATTTAGGAGTGTTGGGGAGTTGTTGGGAGGACACTTCCTTTGTTAAATCACCCTTTTTCATGACAAGTAACATGGTACAAACCAAGAACAGAGACATTGGTCCAAAGAAACATACTGAATACTTAGGATAGAAGGTTTTACACATTAATGGGTGTCTTAAAGTGAAAATAAGTAGTGTAGTTATTTGGGAATATTTCAAGTTATTCTTTTGTGAAGCTTGTTGTAGGGCTACTAGATTGACAATTAGGCCTCTGGACAGTTTGGAGAAGATTGGAGAGTTGGGAACCTTGGGTGTTACAAATAAACTTGAAACCTATCAAATCAATTTAAATACAATCTATATACACCACTCATTACATCTTGATTCACTGGGATAAGCATAGACACGTTTGGGTTCAATTGAAGCATCCAAGGGTTTGGGAAACAATAGTTAACCTTTTCAAATTTTTAACCTTGTAGTTGGGCCATTCATCCACCACCCTTACCTCTGCATAAAAAAAGGGTATCATAAAATGTGATTGGTTTTGTTTTTCTTTTGGGGAAATCTTAAATTTTCTCTTGAAAATCGGTCTGACAGGGCTACTAGCCAAAATAGGGTTCGTGAAGCAAGTGCATATGGAAGAGTTTTAGAAACCTATATAATGAATGTCTTGGGTGGTTCAAACATTTTTGGGACTAAATACATTAAATTTGAGTCATCCTAGTTGAGGGGGAATTTTAGTGTGAGTTGATGTCAATAGGGGCTCATAGACCCTTAGTGGGAAGGAAGATGTTTTGGGGAAAATACTAATCCTTGACTTGTATTGAAGATGGATGTTTTGTATGGACCACATGAGATGTTTGAAGAGATTGTCTTAGGATGTTTATCTTTCCTTGTAAACCCCATTCTTAAGTGACATTGGTGACTATTTTGGGGTAATAAAAGCTAGGTCATGGAAGGGTTTGCATCAAGTGGTATCAGAGCAAGGGAAAGGATCTCTTGGGAAGAAGCTATGGAAGAAGGAGAAGGAGAAGAACTATATCCAAGGATAAAAAAATTGTTAGAGTAATCATTAGTTTTCTTATTAATTAAATCATGTTGATTTAATTAGTTAAGTTATTACTCTATGCTTAAGTTTCACTTAGGTGCTTTATAATCCTTTAGGGTTTCGTGATTCATTTTATAAGGATTCACTTCTTTGCATTTCATAACAGAGATTGTATTCATTATTGTTGTTAATAGAAGCTTTATTCTTGCAACATGGATTTCCAGTCTCTGGCCTTTTGGCCTCCATAGCTTCTTCTCTCTTCTGTCTTTTGCTTCTGTCTTGTAACTGTCATGCATGCAGATGATCTTGGGAGATTAGCTTTCAGCCTAATCTTAACATGGTATCAGAGCTCGCTTGCTGCTCACTGTTCGTGTTTTGTTGAAGCACAGAGGGTTTCAGAGGGTTTGCAGAAGGTTTTGTGTGGATTTAGGGGGGACCTTTGTTTCTGGTCACTTTGGGCCCAAACAGACATTACCGTTGCGCTCAAAGTGCCCAAAAAATCTAGAATCCATATAAAGTTTGTCCATTTTGGACAACTTGGCCCCGAGGCAAATTTTTTTCAGTTTCCAGTGCCGTACGGGCACGGAAACCGAGAAAAAAATAAAAAAAATTGAAAAAAACCATTTTTTAATGGTTTTGTTTTTTGTGGGGCGCTATCGCCGCACCGCCACCACCAGCTGCGGGCCCTCCGGCAGCGGCCCCTCGCCGGCCCAGCTCAGCCGGCCCCTGCTTTCCGCGGCCCACCCGCTCAGCTGCCCTCCGCAGCCCCACCGCTCAGCACCGCCTCCGCTCCGCAGCCCCTCTATGGCCCCCGCCGCCCCGCCGGCTCCCTCCACCGTCTGCGCCCCCTGTGCCGCCCCGCCAACTCCCCTGCGCCGCTCCACCCGGCCCCCGCCACCGGCGGCCATTTTGCTAGCCCCCGCAGGCCTTGTAGCCCAGCGATAGGTCCTATGGGCACCCAGGGGCCCCAGGTTAGCCCCCTGCGTGCGCCATGTGCCCAGGGGCGCTATTTTTTTAGCCCAGGGGCTTATTTTTTTGCTTTTTGAGCCCTTCTGACCCTCCTAGACTGTTTTCACTCTATCTTGAGCATCCGGGGGTATTTTTCTGACTTCCATATACCGTTAGAAATCTCTTTCTGAGCTCTTTCCGATGATGGTAGTTAAGGTTTTTGGTTCTACCATTTTGATAGCATTTTTTTCTATTGAAGTCTGATGTTTGGTTTTGCCTTCCGGGAGTCATATCTGGCTCATCCGGACTCCATTTTTGGCAAACCAGATATCGTCGAAAAGATGGTTCAGTGTACTATTCAGTTGCAGGGGTATTTTTTCTAGATTCTGCTCCAGGTTTTCTCTCCTCTGAGTTTGGCAGTTTATGCACTCTGGTAGATTTCTTGGTTCTACAGGTCCTGGGATCTCTTCTTCTGATCTTCTAGCTCACTCTTATTTCTGACTTCTGAGCTTGTATGCTTCTCACTGTTGCATTATTTTTCTATAAATGCACTGAGATAAAGTGCCTACTTCTGTATATCTAGGATCTTGTACACCTTGTGTGTTTTTGTACTCGCACTCAATTATAAAGTGCCATGGGGGGTTATGATGCTTATGCCATTTTAGGTGCATCCACCTTTGTCAAGTGAGCGTACCTTCCATGACATTAGCCCATGCTGTGTGTCGGTGACACTGCCCTTTATCCTGTGTGTTTACTTCTATTGCACTGTTGGTGTTCCTGGTTCTTCTTCTGTAGATATTTCTAGTATTGCATTTTAGTGTTCCTGTCACCTCTCACAGTTCAGAATTATGGGGGGGTTCACCTGTTGGTTCTATTGCTTCCTGGTTCAATTGATCAGCTCTTCAGATATTGTCTTCTCTACCTGGTCATGCACTTCAGTGGGGGTTCCAGCAGTCTCTTCTGACAGAGTTTACAGTTCCTTGCTTCGGAGATGTTTCTTGCTCATTCTTGTTCCTTTCTCTGGGACACCCTTTCCTAGATTGGAGGCTTAGTTTCCTTCATCTACTTTATTTTCTTGTACTTGGGTACCTGATCAGGCCTTGTTGCCGGGACCCATCTTTCCTGCTTTTTGCAGTAGTTTAGATGTTTTGCTTCTCCCTAAGTTACACTTAAGGGGGGGTGTTAGAGTAATCATTAGTTTGCTTATTAATTAAATCATGTTGATTTAATTAGTTAAGTTATTACTCTATGCTTAAGTTTCACTTAGGCGCTTTATAATCCTTTAGGGTTTCGTGATTCCTTTTATAAGGATTCACTTCTTTTCATTTCATAACAGAGATTGTATTCATTATTGTTGTTAATAGAAGCTTTATTCTTGCAACATGGATTTCCAGTCTCTGGCCTTTTGGCCTCCATAGCTTCTTCTCTCTTCTATCTTTTGCTTCTGTCTTGTAACTGTCATGCATGCAGGTGATCTTGGGAGATTAGCTTTCAGCCTAATCTTAACAAAAATGTGGAACTTGCAAAGATTTTAAGGGAGTAGATGTCAAAGAATAAGAGGATAAGAGAAGAGATGGAGAAGATGAAGGGCCAAATGAGAGGAAAGGATGGTAAAGATTCTAGAGATGATGGAGAAAGGGATGATGAGGAGATCCCAAGGTAGGATTAAGATGAAGTTCCTGCAGACCAGAGACCTCTCCTTAATGCCATAAAGTACATGGAGAGAAGGACTATTGATGAGAATTTATAACTGTCGATGTTCTATAGAAATATGGAACTAGATTTGGTCATAGATTGGTTTGACTCCCTCACAAGTTTCTTTGAATGTGAAGACATTCCTGAGAAATAAAAGGTGAAGATAGAAAATTTCAAATTGAGAGGGAATTCTGTGAAATGGTAGAATTTCCTCAAGGATGAGAGGGAAAAAGAAGGTAAGAACAAGTTTTCTACTTGGAAAAAGATGGTAGCTTTGGTGAGGGAAGCATATTTACCAGAAGAATATGAGGTAAAACTCCATAGGAGGATACAAAACCTTAGAAAAAAATACATAGATTTAAACTCATATACTGAAGAATTCATGAAATTGTGTATAAAGACCAAGACAAGGGAGACAAAAGGAGAGAGGTTAGCCAGGTACCTCAATGGATTGAAGTATTCTATCCAAGAAGAGTTGAATCTACACACCCCTAGAAGAGTGCAGAAGTGTTACCAATTGACATGCAAAGTGGAAGATAAATTTAGGAGAAGACAAGATCAGGGTGGTAGAGGAAGAGGAAGACAAAAAAGGAAAAGAGGTCCTTTTAGAGGAAGAGGGAATGGTTTTGGTTCCCATGGAGATTCAAATCAAGACAATAATATAAATGAAGGAAAAAATAATAGGGGAAAATTTAGGGGTAGTAGGCTAAATTTTAGAGGAAGGTCACAAGGGAGAGGACCTATCAGATGCCACAACTGTAATCAGGAAGGGAACATGGCTAATATATGTCCTGAGAGTGCCAATACTAGTTCAATGGGATAAAGAAGGACCAATCTGATCCAAGTGATAAATTGTCAGAGCATAAACTTGAGTCCAAGTGTGAATCAACCATAAAAATATGGTTACCCTTAAAGAGGAGAAACCTTGATGATTAGGAGGATAGTTTCTCTCATGAATAATCCAGACAAAGGACCCCCACAAAGGAAAGCACTTTTTAGAACAAATTGCAAGTTAGGAGGTGTAACACATGAAATAGAATGTTACCAAAATGTAACGTATGGAAATATGGATTGTATTACTAAAATGTAATAGATAAAATGGATAAGGTATAGAAATAATTGATTTGATTTATAAATTGTTTGTGAATTGATTATCTTGAAATGTAAAGTGTTGATGTGTAGATTGTTCTTTGAATTATCTAGATTGTATTGGATTCTTTTAACCTTGATTGAATTGAATTGATTATGTATTGCAATTGTGATTAAGGAGAAGATAAGATGTTCCTTTTCAATTCCCAAATGCACAAATGGGAGATCCAAGTTGATCAACCCAAGAGAAGGGTTAATGCACAAATGAATCAACTATTTGGAAAGGAGAATAACAAAGGAGATATCTTAAATTCTATAATTTATATGTATAGAAATGATATATGACTGTAATTGAAAAGATCTGAGAATGCACTAACCTTGAAATATTGCAGATCAAAGAATGCTATTTTCTAAGGTCTGTAGACTATTTCTGGAAAAGCTGACAGTTGATACTGAACCGAAACGCAAAGACAAACAAAACCCAGAAATCATTTTCTGTTCTGATGTCGTCTTATGAAAAAGGTCAACCTTGATCCACAAATGTCAACCTTGACCAAATAATGTCAACCCTGACCTGCACAGATCTGAAAGTGACTTTGTTTGTAGATCCTGAAAGTTTGCCGAAAAGGGTATCTAGATCTGGGTTCAAATCCACTATTTTGTACCTGTACCTACAAGAAAAAGGAGATTGTTTTTTTGTGGGGGAGGGGTTTGCCTTAGTCAAACCCTGATTTAGGAATTAACCTTGAAATCAATAAAGTATAGAATGCTAACATGTAGTAGAATTGAATCTAATAATGAAGCTATGATATTCAATAGATATGTAATTGAAATTCGGATGCATGCAAGTATGTAAATATGAAAGCATGAACTCAATATGAACCATAAACCTTCATGATTGTATGCTTGAAATCCACTTTGAAGAGATGATGAAAGAGTCTTAAAGAGGCACCAAGGATCTTGAAGGAAGATCACACCACCATGATGGCTAGATCTAGGGTTTGAATGATGAATCTTGAATGTTTGCACCTAATCCCTTCAAAGGCTTAAGAGCTTGAATCCTTGATCTTTAATGGAGAACTTGAATGCTTGAGAAGAAGACTTGAACACCTTGAGAGCTTACAAATGGATGCTTGAACCTTTTTTCTTCTTGACAAAATCTTGATTAGAGCTTTTTGCACTAAGAAGACTTAGAGAAAATGAGAGAGAAATGCTTCCTTTTATATGAAATTAGGGCACAATATTCTAAGGAGGCCTACATAGGATAATTAAATTCTAATCAGACCCATGCCCCTGGAAAAGGAGCTATATTAAATATAATTTAGGAATCAACGCTTCAGAACCTGAAATAGCCGACCCGGAAGCGGGAAAACTAAATTTTTGATGAGCCCCGACAACCGACAAGTTTCCTGATTTGAAAGGGGGACCCAGGTCAAGGTCAAGGTCGACCCTGACCCAAGGGGTTAGAACCCCTGGAAAATATTCTAGGTGGGGTAGGAGGTGCCCGGAGAGGCCCAATTAGGGTCCTGAACCAGCACAGAAGCATGAGATGATGCATAAATAGGATGATGATATGGTAGAGGTCAAAAATGTCCCCTAAGGAGGGATAAATGCTCTTAACATGGAAGTGCTTCCATTTTAAGACGATACATTAAGCCCCCACTTTAGCGGGAGTACATAAATTGAATGTGCTCACGGTAAATTTTAGAGGAACAGAATCCTAGTGGATTGCAATGATGTAGAATATCAGTAAGTCAGGGATATGAGCCCCCAAACCAAGGATTCTAACTCAACATACATACATAAAGATATAGAAATAAAGAGAAATCAATCATAGAAAACATACCTGAATACATAAGTAAGACAAGAAGAACACTATAGATAACATAGCTTCATGATCTAATCCTACTAGCATGAAAGCGAAAGAAAGAAAAGAGACAGTGATTACCTCGCCTAGTAAGATGCCCACCTTACTATGAATCACCAAGGAGGGAGAGCCCCCAACAGGTTCACCCATAAACTATGCTTGTAATTGTAAATGAATCTTCTGATGACTTTTGAAAATATCCATAGATCAACATTCTTGTATCACTATGAAATATAAAATGCATGTCCATTCAGGATTTAGCAACTTGTGTGCGTTACCTTTCGAGGATTAGCATATTGTAAAAATAAAAGGGGTGCGTATATTTTCAGGATTTATAAACTTATGTGTGTTACCTTCCAAGGATTTAGCAAACATAAAAGTAAAAATGCATGTTTCTTCAGGATTTAGCAACTTATGTGTGTTACCTTCCAAGGATTTAGCAAACATAAAAGTAAAAATGAGTGTCTCTTCAGGATTTAGCAACTTATGTGCGTTACCTTCTAAGGATTTAGCATGTAAATAAATGTAAATTATAGTACAAGGGAGACCCTATATATGCCCCCCTCCTTATCATGGCTACCCACTAGGTAGGATAAGGAAAAGGAAGAAAGGATACCTACTTCACAAGGTAAGGAGATATCCAACTTAACAACAATGTATATCATAATATTAGCGAAGAGTATTGACCCTTACATCTAAGAGAATAGATAATGGTGAAATGGATATGTCACTTATGGAAAAAGGATCCTCAAAGAGGAAGAGATCTTATCAACAAGAGCCCTACCAGAGAGGAGTGCTTAGGATAAAATGTCATCTTTGAAGAAGCAAGAGGGACCCAAGATTCAACCATCAAGCTCCTTGCAAATAAAGAGGATGAGGAATCTTGGAATGAAGGATAACAAACTCTAACCAAAAAGCAAGGGAAATAGTTTATAAAGGCCATAATTTTCTTAATAAAGAAGAGGTAATGACCTAGGACATTCACCTCTCAAATAAGAAGGTGTCCCTGGTCAAAACATAGATCTTTATAAGGAAAATAATGTTTGCAATATAAAGAAATGCCACTAAGCTAAGGAAAGTAGATCCTTAGATAGAGGTATAAGGAGATAATACCTTACCCCCTAGAGATGACGGCAAAGGATATATCAAATTATATCAAAGTTATAAGAATAAGAGATATCCTTACAAAACAAATGTTCTAGAAGGAAAATCATGAGTGTAGGAAGTTAAAAGGATAGAATGTAGAGAGAATAACCAATTAGACTCAAAGCCACATTTATGCTAAGAATATAAGGGATCCTCTAAGACTGTAATAGAATACCTCTTGCCCCCCAGCTTAAGAGACAAGAGGAGAAACATAGTCTAACTTGTAGAAGAAGAAGGGGAATACCCTATGTCAAAATTATGGAGAAATTGTAGTA